>VURO01004533.1:40138-64594 GCA_015108175.1 Pelvicachromis taeniatus | reverse complement strand
CCTTCTAAATGTTAAAACTTTAGATGTCACCTACACTCTCTCCCCTTATAGGAAGATGCAACATTTCAAATTGGCTTGAAACTCCAAATGTACAGCCGGAGGCCATCAGATGTGGTAACTCATGATGTGAGTCAGACCTGCAGCTACACTCGCTGGGCCCCTAAAGAGGTTCTCTGTGACAGGAACTACATGGAAGTAGGTCACTTCACACTGCCAGGTTTACCTTAATACTTGTGATCCTTCAAACTCTTAAACTAGCTTTTTCTTGTCTTTTAGGTGTCAAACTACTTGATGAAATCTAATCCACAAACTAAGCGGCCAGCTCAGGATCAAAACATTAACTCCAAACTGCTTGAGGTTCCTAGATTATGTTTAAGAAAATTACTAAATGCAAGCGAATGAAAGCTCAAAATATTACTCCCTTGTGCTGTAGGACTCTGGTGCATCACATGGTATCTGGAAGATTACATTTTTCACCCCTGAACCAGTGGCAATGGTGCTGAGGGAGGCTGAGCAAGCTGGCTACAGTGCAATGACTACCTCAACCAGATTGGTTATGCGAAGCCCTTACAATACACCAGAGACTTTCTCAGAAGATGTAAGGATTACTTCCATAATGCATAATTATTTCTGGTCATTAACATGACAGTAACATTCTTCTCTCTCAAGGTGGCTGGAATCCCCATGCAAGTCCTCAAGGTGAGCATCTACAACAAGGCAGAACATGGTCTGGGTATCGTCAACTTGGCGGCAGCTTGTCCCACAGGTGAGCCTCATACACACTTCACAGTAAGTATTAAAGTGTAGAATTGTCAATAAGTTGCTTCCTCCGTTCTAGGGGGTGTCCTCTTCACTGAGAGCGTGATCTCTTGGTACGTACCTCGCCGCATGACCCCTCTAATGGACAGCACATTCAGAATTGTAGAGATGCACATGGGCATCAATGGGCAGAGGCTGGATAGGCCTCAGATGACTGTGAGAGGGTACACACTATCCACAACAGACTTTCACATTGTTGCTGAGATCCCAGTAGGCTCACCTGATGGTTACTACAAGGTGTGGAAGTCTAGCCCAACATGCAACTCATGTATTTGTATGTACATTGTATTAAAATGCCATAAATAATTGCAGAGTCATGCCCCAGAATACCAGTACCATGTCACCTACACTGTGGAGCCGATGCTCGAGGTACTCTGGAGGGCAGATGGGACCCAAGATGATATAAAATACAAGGTTTTGTTCCCCATTACAACACCACTGATGCCCCGACCTCCCAATGCAGAAGATTGTAAGTCCCACTTAAAGGTAAAGAACTGAAAGTCAGGGTTGCAGGAAAAAGCCTAAATGCATGGCTTGTTCCTCAGATACGGTTCCAGAGGACGGTGTGTTTAGCGTAAGGTTGGGGACCTTCCTTCATGATGTGGCGCTGAAGAACATCACCTTCTTTACTGGTGTTCTCACTGTGGAGGAGAGCAATGCCAGAGGCTTCACTGTCCAAGAGCACATCTACACAAATGGCACCAAGGGCTTCTCTTTACAAGTTTCCTTCAATGCTGATGTCGTCCTGAAGACTGTATGTGGCCACCATCTATGGAAAATTGCACTCTATACAATATTCCAACTACCAACATGACTTTTTTTTTGCCCATAAGAATCCTGAACCCTTGGTTACCACCTACTCTCTCCCTTTGACCTTTGGGCTGCTCATCCTGCCTGAGGGAACTTCCTTTGCTCATGAGGTGACACTGCAGGCATCTCTGGAGGATGTTGGTGAGACAGCTTGTAAGTTTTCCAGAACTGAACACTTTGCTCAGATGGCTAACTCTTCTTTTCTTTGCAGTGCTGCCTGCACTCACTGGCACCTGTGATCAGAACCACTTTTACATCAGGGTGAAATATGGCAGTCAAGGCCGTAATTTTGAGACCACTGTTGGAACTCGACAGCTAACCCCCGACCTGGCTAAAGCCTACAAGCTGCAGGAAAACCGCACACACCTGCACCTCAGAGTGCCATACACTGCCCAAGACTCAAACTTTGAGGTGTATATAATAACTCTTTTAAAACCTTTTAAAGGGTAGACTGTAAAAGCCAGTCTGCTCAGGTTCACAGGTAAACTATTTGCTCTGAACCTCTTCTTGCAGCTGGTTTCCTCAGTTTCCATCCAAGCCAGACTTGACATTGTGCTCTGGGAACCAATCAATCAGTGGGTGCTCGGTGACCTCTCCCTGGCCTGCAGCTTCCCCTTGATAACAACTAGTAAGATTTGATAACTTCTCATTTAAGTAACAAACACAATCCTAATAAATGTCTCCTTTCTTCAGCGTGCTATCCCAATGGAACAATAATGGCAGTGGCTGTGAAGCTGGAATCTGTGCCCAGTCTTGTCCCAAGTCAGCTAACTTTGAAGGACCGGTCTTGCAGACCAGGTTTCAGCAACGATCGCTTTGCCCACTTTTCCTTCTCTGCAGATTCCTGTGGAACAAGCAGAACAGTACGTTTAGACTTTCAGTTGAAGGTGCTTTTGGTAAATGTGATAATCAGATTTTTTGTTTTTTCCCATTAGTTCTTTGACAACTACATGCTTTATCAAAATGAGATCAGCCTGTATCCTCATAAGGTGACAGCAAAAACATCACCTGCTGAGCCTGGGTACAGGTAAGGAGACTTGGCCAGGGAGTTATCCTGATGAACTGATTCTCAAGTTAATTTTTTTTTTTTTTTTCTTTTCCCATTTAGGCAAACCATCTACTGCTACTACATGGTTAACACAACACAAACTGTTGCATTCAGTCACAAACCAAGGAGCTATGATCCTAGAGCAGAAATTGGGACAGGGCAGCTAATGGTGCAAATGAGGTTAGCCCAGGGTAAGTGACAGTCAGTCAAAAGGTGGAGAATTTGCACTGTCTGTTCTCTTTAGGTGTATACACCCCCTTAGTGTTCTAATTGATCTTCTCTTCCAGATGCTGCTTATGAGCGCTTTTACCAAGCTGAAGATTATCCAGTGACGAAATACCTGAGAGACCCCCTGTTTTTTGAGGTGGTTCTGATGCAGTCAACAGACCCCCAGTTGGAGCTCATCGTGGAGAACTGCTGGGCTACTCTTCAAGAAGACAGGACATCTGTACCCCGCTGGGACATCATTGTGAACAGGTGATGGAATTGGATGCCAAATTTGAATATCTGCAATACTTCAACTATGTCGTCCACCTAACTTTGCAACATTCATGATCTAGAGTGGGTGCTTGAATTCACTCAGCAAATGCCTCGCCACACTACATTTAATGCGTGTGTGTGGTTTTGTTTTTTTTCCTCTCCCTCACTAGTTGCGAGAATCGCGACGACACCCATGTGACTGTCTTCCATCAGGTCATGGGTAATGTTGCCATGCCATCCCACGTCAAACGCTTCTCTATGAGGATGTTCACCTTCACCAATAACGATGAAGTTCTGAAAGATCAGGTGACTAGGGCTTGAACTAGACTGCCCATCTAAATGCAATACTGTATCAATGTGTGCTTAACCTTCCAGTTTACCTGCAGATCTATGTGCACTGTGATGCAGTGATTTGTAATACAAATGGCTCACCAGATGCCATCTGCAGAGGCCAGTGTGTGCATCCCACAGGCACAAAGGGCCCTAAATATCAAGGGCTAAAAGGTGCTAAAAGGGGTAAGTGTAAATGGTGTAAGTAAGCCTGGGACAAACCTTTAACTAGAAGTACATTTGGTAACTCTTTTCTCCCCATTTGCAGAGCGAAGAAGTACAGAATCAACCCAACAGCAGCTCTCCTCTGGACCCATCCTTCTTTCAGATTGCTTTTTCAATAGATTATAAATAAATCTCTTAAACTATATGGTGTCTAAGCTTTTCAACTTGTATATTTGGTCATGGAAGCAGGCTTACAATTCTAAACTGTTCTGTGTGACATCTTTGACTGACTATAACAAGGCCTCATATCATATTAGTTATGCTTAAATAATGGCGCTTAAATTTACCTAATGCACTTTTGTCTGAACACATCGGAACCCGACTTGCCTGAACCAGGCAAGTGCACTGAAATACGAAGAAAATATGCAGTTGTGGGCTGAGCTTCACATGATGCATTAGATTAAATGACTTGTACAAACTTGCCACACCCTTCTGACAGTTGCTACAACTGTCAATAAACGTAACACACTGCAGATGGGCTGCCCCATTCACAGCCCAGTGTGGCGAGTCAACTTTGCCGTTCTAGCTAACATCTTGCTGTGTTTGCCAAAGGCTCGTAAATGTGGAGTGATTCTTGGTGAATGCAGAACAAAGTATTCAAATTAAATGGCCATTCTGGTTTACGCATGTAATTTGATACTCTACAAACAATTCTTGCTACTCTATGGCAAATTACAGAACTTCTGTGGCTGAGCAAGTTTAGTTTATCCAACTGAGACCACTCCCAACAATTTCTCATTGTAGCAGATTATCATATTTTGACGCAATGCATTTGTGCACCTTGATGGCTTTTAATTCCATCTCTGCAACCAGTAAAACTGTTCTATACTTATCACCTGTAAATTATGATGGCAGCTTAGCTACTACGTCAATATTTTGGTTAAATTCTTTTTCTAGTCAGTTTAATCCTACAGTTTAAGGGCCTTGGTTTGGAGGGGTAAAACATAAGGTAACTCTTTAATCAGATATTGATGAAGAGCAACTAATTTGAGAAAATCAACCCTTCAAGGGTTGAAATTGCACCAAAAATGAAAATTGTTATAATCCAGTTTTGTGGCACACTTCATAAAGGGCAGATTGTGGTCGGCAAAGATCAGATCTTGTCCTAGCCCTGTAATTTATGTAGTCTTTTATAGATGCATCATAAAATCACACCCTCTAACCCATAAACTTCTAATTGAAATGTCAAAGTGTATGGAGTACAACTCAAAATGCATGTGGAATAAGGACTGGCAACAGGGACGGCCACAAATCCCTGTGATGGCACTTTCCTGGACACATCAAAGTACTTTGCTTGCTTTGACGGCCAGAAAAGTGGAGTCTGCTTCCAGGGAAGAAAGAGACATCACATTTACAACACCAGCTCAGACACCCTGACCCCCCGGCACAGAAGCAAAGTGGCTTGAGCAGATGGCGTTAATGAGTGCAAAAGGCCAGCATGTTCTCCAACCTCTCACTAAGGCAGGCAGCAGTCCTCATCTGGTTCAAGTCTGCCATGATTGCCCCAGTTCCCAAGAAAACAGCAGTCAGCTGTATAAATGTCAATCAGCCAGTTTTCCCATCATCACTAAGTGTTTTGAGAGACTCCTTCCCACCCACATCAAGGCTGCTCTTCCTACTGTATATCAGACTAACAGACCATGCAGTTATAACACCTCTCACACCTATATTCCCTAAGAAACAGACCCTAAAATGTTACACCTCATCAACGTGGTGTCTAAGCAGATATTTACTCTGGATGGCATTACTTGTGTGAATGTGTGTGTGAATGACTGAATGTAGTGTGAAGCGCTTTGGGGTCCTTACCGGCTAAGAAAGCGCTATACAAATGCAGGCCATTTACCAATTACTTTGGCCTCCAGTAACACTGTGAGGAATCACTTGACCAGATACGTCCTTCAACATCCATATCAAATATGTGATATACAGCACCTTGAGGCCACTGTTGTGATTTGGCACTTTATCAATAACAGAGTTGAACTGAATAAACTCCAATTATGAACCACAGCAACTGCTAATGAGGTTCTGTTGGGCCACCATTGAGAGCCTCCTGATATAGCACAAGATCAGAAAGTTGTGCAGAGGGCGGAATAGTGTGTGAGGCACTATTCCGCCCTAGACACACTGGCCGACTGTACAAGAAAGCAATGTACACCATTTGATTTAATTTGCTTTTAATTGATGAGCTGCACACCGCCTTCATGTGCTCCAATCCTGTCCAGTCTGGTAATCCCCAACAGGCACATTTCGCCAGCTTTGACTCCTGTTTGTCAGTGCCACCATCGTCAAACCACACGTGGCCTCTCCATTTCATAAACCTTACGTTTGGCTCGCTTACAAGACAATGGTCACTAGTATTCCTTATGTGAATGCACACCTCTGTACTTAGTCCTTAACCCAAAAAGGTACATTGAATTCATTTAATGGAATTAAGACTTCCCAATAATATGATAAGTGAGGCAACATTATCAACTCCATACTCTGAATTACAGATGGGAAAAACTGAAATTTCCATGTTTAACAAACCAGACAAAGAAAAGACAATTGAATTTTAAAAGAAAGTTTTATTGTATCAACTCATAATTACTGGTCCAAATGTCACAAATGCTTTTGAACTAGGTTCCTCTGAGATATGCCTTTTACCTGTAGAGAGAAGAGAATGAGGAAAGGTAAGCGACTAATTTCAACAGAATTTGACAGAAGTACTATGGCACACCATGTTCTCTTCTTTTCCTGGGTCAAACCCTTGAAACAAAGTGTTCCATTATAAAGGACCTCATACTATACCTTTTCTGTTCTCTGGGTCTGAACATTGCACATTACAAACGCCACCTAATGGATTTCTGGCATCACAGATCACAACGTCACAGTGGACGAAGAGCTAGAAGATGCAAATGTTTTAATGAGTATTGTCACGTGCAGTTTTCTGAATCGTGAAAAGATTTGTTTTTACGGTTAGAGTTACCTGGGGACTTTGATCCTCTACGTTTTCAGCAACGGCAAACATCTGGACCTCAAAGCGCTTGAAGTGAGAGGGATACTGAACCCTGACATCAGTCCACACTGGATGGAAGACCACATGGTGTGGGTCTGTGTGTGGACAGCTTCAAAGATGTGTTAAGAAAAATTAAACATTTAGTTCCCCCATCCTCACTTCAATAAAAAGGAAAGCTTATGCCAACACCAGCTCGAGTGTTACCCGTTAATGATCAGATCCCATCTGGGTTGGGACGTCTTGTCCTCATCCAACGTCGCCCAGCAGTTCTCCAGCTCCAGGGATACTTTAGGATTCGTTGCGCTCATGAGCTCCACCTCAAAATACAGTGGCTGCTGAAGATATTTCATGATAGGAGAGTCCTCGAGTCTGTAAAACTCTCTGAAGGAGTCGTCTAAGTGCGGAGGGATGGCATGAATTGACATCAATAACAAGAGGCTTTGAACAATATAATCAGCTCAGGACATTGAGGTTTCTTCCTCTCTCACAGCACGCAAGTGACATTTGCCTTCTCAGAAATGCTGTGCATACACCAGCCAATTATGGACCCACTTACTTGGGAGCTCCCAGAACAAAAATTCCTAATTTGCTTCTCGCCTACCTCAATATCCACATTTTCTTGGCTGCTAGAATGAACTCAAATGAGTTAGTGAAGGCTTCGCTACTTTAATGAGAGCTGTGCCTAGGGATGAAATTCTAAGTAGAATGACAAAACAATACATTTAATACCAACTCCTACAGACTAGACAAGGCATTTTAGATTATAGGAGCTCCAGGAGTAAAAACTGTTGGAAGCCAACAGTCAAAACATTAAGCAGGACAAAATCCTGATAATGTATTCTCCACATGCTGATGACAGCAACCTTTAAAGTCTGAACTATATAATTGCCAGAATATTTGAATATTAGATCTGCTAGAGATGAAGCACTAAGGTTTAGTTAGTAAAGTTAGTTCAAGATGAATGTAAGATTGCTTAATGGTTTGAGGATGACTTCCAGTTTGAGTTTTTGGAGGAGTCTTAAATGTCTCCACAGTGCTAGAGTCATATTAATGTTTGAGCTGTGAAATGATTCCAACTTCTTACCCAAAGAAAGTCTCATTGACACTTGCAGATGGCCTTTTGCATTTTCAGCATATGGTTCACTCCTGCGAGGTCTGGTGTGGAAGGACACGGCGTGGGTTGTGTTGAGGTCATAGTAACATGAAACCTTTAGCCTAGAAGACAAGCCATGAGATTTGAATGCAGACAGAGGTGCAAATACCAGAGAAAACAGTTCCTACAGACATTGGTCTTTGTCTCAGTATTAAAGATGGAATAAGGGATAAAGCAATGCCGAAGGACTACTTAGTCCAGAGAGTCAAGTTACTTTTAAAAACTTCAGTCTCCTAATTTTTCCTAATACAGTTCAGACACTCACGCAAATTCTGCTTCCTCGGAGTCCGATGCACTTTTTGTTTCATGGTCATATGGCACAGATATGTCATTTTCATAGAGCATTGCATTGGGCAAAAACTAAGGGAACACAGTTAAAGACAAGACATCAGCCTTAGCATTAGTAGCCTGCATTAACCATCAAGTTGTGCAGTGACCATACCCTTCTGGTAGTCCCACAGGAGTTAGCAGTGAAGACAAAGTAAGCGTAGCGGTCATCACTGTAGACTGGACCACAGGTGGGGTCATGCAGTGTGAGCTCACTGGGGTTCAGGCTGGGAACCGACTCCAGTTTTACAGCCAGAGTGGTTATTGTACCGTTAGGGAAACACTCTGGAAAGAGATGTTCAAACACTAGGCTCCAACTGTCCAAGTAAAATACATTTCAACACCAAAAAAACCCAACAAACCAGTGAGCGGTGAGTAGAAATTGCAAGCCATCGAGAAGTCACTGACGGACACGTTTGTTTCTGGATCCTTCAGAACCACGTCAATTCTGGTCCTGAGGGAAGTTTGTGTAATGGCCTGAAACGTTGTTTAAAGAGTTACAGCAAGCAGACCGTTAAACAGAAGATTCTCATCTATAACAAAGCACATCATACCTCAAACTCTACATCAGGGGCTGCAAATGACATCACAAGATTGAAGTGGGTTCCATTCTCCATGTAGCCATACTGCTGAGCCAGACCCGGTGTCAGCAGTCGTTTTCCCACCATGGTCTGAAAGTTGAAGTCGGAGGTTCCGTGTTTCACCAGGATATAAAAGTTCTGATAATCACAGCTTCCAGAGACCGAAGGAGGAACTGCAGATAGATTAAAAACACGTCAAGAACCCTGGCCAGGTTCAAGGTCAAGATGACAAATGTTATAGGCTTGTGTTTGCAAACAGGCATACAGACCCCTGTCTTCCAGTGTGGCTTCCAGATAAGCAGTGTGAGAAAATTGAGCAAACTCATTCAGCACCAGCAAACCAAAGGTCAGGTGAAGAGAGTAGACTATAAATCCCATTCCCCTCTGTGGGGAAATTGAAAGATTAGCAGTTAAATTAAATATGCATTAATATTCCGCCCCCAAGCTGAAATTAAATCTTACCGATTGTAGCACAGCAGGGTCTGTGAAGGGCACTTCAAGTGTAAAGACCTTCAAGCTGCTGTTAGGGGACACTTGCTCTCTGATGTTAAAGCCTCTGGCATGGCACTGTGCTATAGTCAAAACCTCAGAGGGGAAGGTGATGTTTATTAACGCCACATCAGGAGCAAAGTGACCAAGCACAATCTTAAACACTCGCTGCTTTGGAACAGTATCTGTAGGGACGAGAGGGGAGTTCAGTGAGCTTGCATGTTACACAAATAATCACAACATATGATGAGGAGTGATGATTTGACTCACCGTCAAAAACTTGAAGATTCAGCGACAGCAGAGGGGTTGTGATGGGAAACAAGACTTTGTATCTTGTGTCTTCTCCATCTTCATTCCAGAGCAACTCCAGCATGGGTTCAATTGTGTAGGAGAGGAGATACCGATTTCCCTGGATATGGCTCTGTTTATCATTTAAAAAAAAAAAACAAAACAAAAAAAAAAACAAACACAAAAATGAACACAATTTGTCAGGACCACTCTTAACCCAGATTTTATAAAGACTAATTACAACTTTTGTTCTGCTTTTAGATATGTTCCATTAAAAAGTTCCTGCTTTAATGCTTGTAGTGCAACTCTTTTGGAGGCTCAGCTTTGGAAATAGGCCTTCAGTGAAACAATGACTGCCATCTAAAAAAGGCCAAAGAAGCCATTTATCAGTATATACTTTATATAAATCTTGATTTATTATAAAAACCACTCTGCCTTTCACCTTAAAGTATCCACCGTTGGCCCCAACAGGAATCTGAATGATGATGTACGAGTCGTCGGCAGAGAGCTGGGCCGGCATCTGAGCAGCATCAAGCCTCTGACCGTTGATTCCCAAGTACACCTCCAAGAGCTGAACCCGCCCAGAGGACATTAAGGGGTCAATGCGTTGGGGCAGGCGCCAGGTGATTGTGGTGGGAGTGAAGGAAACACTATGACCTGCACATAAGGCAGAATCAGAGGCCAAACAGACACTCCGCTATACACGATTTAGAGACTACGAGGTCTGCTGACAGACAACTTGGCATTTCTAAACTACATGCATACAAGTCTTTTCATCTAAACCAGGGTTCTTCAACTCCAGTCCTCAAGGGCTGGTGTCCTGCAACTTTTCCCATGTGTCCCTGCTGCAACACACCTGAATACAATTAGGTCATTAGCAAGCCTCTAGGACTTGTCAGCATGCTGACAAGGCAACCCCGCAACCCTACTCCAGTAAATTTGTGTGTTTGGAAAAAATTTATTTTTCCTTGCACCATGTTCATTCAATCATGAGCTGCTGTAACATGAATCAAATGGCTGAATTGCCACCTCAGCATGCAGTTAAGTTCTATAGTGTCTTGCTAATAACCCAATAGCATTCAGGTGTGTTGCAGCAGGGACACATGGGAAAAGCTGCAGGACACCAGCCCTTGAGGACTAGAGTTTGAGACCCCTGTTCTAAACCCTGACGAAAACATTTCTAAAGTTACTTAAGAATCCAGGTCCAAGTCCACCACCGTCCTACGAGTCATTAATGGAGAAGACTAGAAACAGTTCGCAGGTTTAACTGCTAAAGCATTCAGGTTTTAGACAGGAGTTCCCTGCAGATTTCACAGGGTTAGATTTTAGTTACCGTCCAGCACTGGGCAAGCAGCTACAGCATCAATTCGAGCAGTCAGCCACTGCTTCTCAAAGATTGTCGAGGTTTTGAAAACCTTCATGGGCACCCCTGCTACCTGCAGGGTGAGAACCATTTAATGCATTGAAGATTAAGCATGTGCAAAAAACCCAGAACCCCCCCCCCAAAAAAAAAAAAAAACAGTTCTTTAGAACGTGGAAATGCAGGCTAATGGGCCACATGTACCATCTTGTCAAATGGATGCGAGACTGTAACAAGTTCAAAAACGTAGTCTGATCATATAATTTAATCTAGCCATCTAATGGGCTGCAACTATATAAATAAAATTGAATTTAAAGTACTTTAACCAGAGGCTGTCAAGATGTCCAGGTCATGTCAGGCACGTGTGAAAAGCATGCGATCTGCAGTTTACGCACCGTCTGGGTGTACGTTGCCAGTGCAGACTTTGAACTCCGCAGAATCACCCTGGTGGGAGAGTTTCCCAACCCGTATCCCCTTTGGTGGGCTTCAGTCGCCTTCATGATCCTCTCCTCAGGTGTGAAGAATACAACCGTCGTGATTCTGTATCCTGCATCTATTGGGCGTTTCTGTAAAGTAAACACCAGAGCATGATTTTACATGCCGAAAAGGTTTCCAAGAATGGACCAGAGGCCAAACGAGCTCCTCTAACCTCCGTGGCTCGTCGAGTATAAGCAGACTCTGGACTGCTCTGTTGCTTGGAATATTCAGGCAGGCCATAATCATCTGCAGCTGCCCTCTTCACCGACACCTAGAAACGAGGCCCTTCGAGTCAGTGACGAGACATCTCTCACCTCTCAAGGAACTGTATTAGCCTTGATGCTCTTATGGGCTATAGAGCCACTTATCATACAGATGGGAACATAACCACGAAAGATTTTGCTGCCGTCACTTGCCTCCATGTAGTTGTGGTCACAGACAATTTCCCTGAATGCCCAGGGAGTGTAGTAGCAGGTTTTAACCACATGGTACACCTCGTCTTCAAGCAACTGGTTTCCATGCAGCCGAAGATGCAAAGCAGTGGTGAATTCTTTATCATCCTAAAAAAAATAAAAATACATAAATACCACCACCACCAACAACAACAACAACAACACCACCACTTATATACATTTTTAAATATATTAAAAAAGCAAGTTAATATTGAAGCATAGGACAGACTGGGTGCTTCAAGGAAAACAAAAACACCCTAATAATTCTGTCTTTATCCTGGTTGCGTTACCACATTGTGAGCAAAACAGTTTTGAAGCGAGGCATAAATCAAGGCGTTTCCCAGCAGATCAATCTTCACACTGATGCCACACTGCGAGGCTAAACTTGGCGTAAGAGGAATGGCGGTGTTATCTGAGGAGAGGATGGGGAACAAAAGAAAAAGTGAGAAAACTTCAGATTTCAGAGGCAAGAAGCCAAAGAGATAAAGAATGATTAGCTTACTCATGAAGGCAGTAATTTTCAGAAGACTTCCTCCAAGTGGACCAACATCCACACGCATCACATTCCCCAGGCACCGAGCCGTGATATCTGGAATTAAACATTTATGAGTGTAAGTAAGCAGTAATTTGATTAAGTGACCATGTTTAGGAAAAACTACAATTTTTTTTTTTTAAACTTACTTAAAGGGGGCCTCTTTTGAGCCTCTGTGTTCATAACAGCTATCAAAAGAATGAACCACCTGAAAAACAATTTAGTCAGTTAAAGAAAAAGAAAATCAGAAAGTGTGACTAAAAAAGGATTTTAAATAAAACTACAAACCCCAATCCTAATAAGTGACCCATGGCACAAGAGGTGGGGAAGTGATAATCTTAGCATCCCTGTTTTTGCCGTTTTTAAAGAAGTTTGTAGGGGGGGCTAAAGGCTCCTCTTTGGGTCAGATGAGGGAGGTTACAGCCTACACAGGTGGAGCTCGTTGGAACCTGATGAGGTTGATTGGGTGGAAGTGAGTTTTAACCTGATCTGCAAAAATGCTGATGGCATTTGTACTGGAATTAAATTTAAATATGCTCACTAGCAAAATGAACTGTTGTAAAGTGAATAATTAATAAATTGATGCACGTGTGTCCCTTTTTTATGTTTGTTTTGTTTAATTTTATACTGGGAATTCATCCAAACTCTGGAGAGCATTTAAAAATTCAAAGTTATAGTACGGTGGCACGGTGGTTAGCACTGTTGCCTCACAGCAAGAAGGTCCTGAGTTCAATTCCACCATCCTGTGTTTGTGTGGGTTCTCCCCGGGTACTCTGGCTTCCTCCCACAGTGCAAAGACATGCAGTTTGTGGGGATAGGTTAATTGGAAACTCTAAATTGCTAACCCATCTAAGTTGAAATGGGTAGTGCAAATTTAAAAATGTAACAAATTCACAGTAAAACCATTTCGAAAAAGACTGATTCAGAATAAAGTTGGGGTCTTGAGAAATGCCACAGGGGTCAGAAGATTGTCCTTGTGCAGGTTGTGAGTTCATGATGGTTGTGCCACAGAAAAGCAGAATAACTATCCATAAACCTTTGTATAGCCCTGAACATTTGTATACAAGTTTATTTGGGCAGAGAAAGCACATAGATATTAAAATGGCAAATTGAGTTTGTAAGTACTAAAGAGCAGGAAGTACTCAGAACATCACCTGTGCTTTTAGGAAGTGAAGAAATAGATTTTATGGAGGGTTAATACAGCTAAAATCAACAATTAAAAAGAACAAACAAGCAAAGATACTTCAGACATATTATCATCAAATGCACTATAAAACATTATTATAGTTAATTTAGAAAGTATGAAATAATTTCATATTTCTGTATTATTTGGGTTTTCACCAACCCCCCTATTTATTGCTTACTTCATTTTATTTAATTATTTATTGTTCCCCTGCTAAAACATTATTAATTGAAAAAAAAAAAGGGTACAAGACTTCAGTAAATACTTATACAATCCAGCAATAAAAGCAAACACAATAAATCATATTGTATTAAAAAAAATTATGCCTGCCGTACATATACATTTATTGTGTCAACGTTTTTTTTTAAAAAAAATCTTAGCAGCTTTGGTCTTCCATATCGCACACAGAACTTCTGGGTGATGTTGAGGTTGTTTTATTTGAGGGGATAAAAACACGGAGTTTGGTAAGTTATAAAAACAGATTTATAAATGCTAAACGGCGGCTGTTTGATGAGTTCCGTCGTGTTAGAGTCTGGTTTGGCAGTTCGCCGTGCGGTGCTTTCTCAAAGCGGATTCAAATGTCAGATATTACTTTGCTCTCTGCAGCCAGTGCGCC
Source organism: Pelvicachromis taeniatus (assembly GCA_015108175.1). Taxonomy (NCBI): domain Eukaryota; kingdom Metazoa; phylum Chordata; class Actinopteri; order Cichliformes; family Cichlidae; genus Pelvicachromis; species Pelvicachromis taeniatus. The sequence goes on along the minus strand of VURO01004533.1, from coordinate 50,429 downwards.
GTCTCCGCGCTGGTTTAACTGCAGCTGTGAGGTTTGTAAGGAACACTGAGCACAACTGAAGCGACATTTAAAGAGGGAGTGAGTGATAACCCAGGACAGAAACATAATAATATTGTAGTTACTTTTAAAATAAAGCGACTAGGTTACATACATTATACATTTCTCAAAAGGTGTTCCCAGTCTCGCGCTGCCCTCTCCTCTCCCGCCCCTCACTGCTCCCTAGAAAAGGGAACAAACTGCCTCCGTGCTGCTGTCCCGCCTCCAGCTCTTCTTGTCCCGTCCGCGGAGCTGCGGCGCCTCACTCCCTCCGCTGACCTGCTCTTTGCGGCATTTCAGGACAAGATGAACAGCAAAGCGGCAGGATAAAAGTTCTTTTTTCATGGAAAGAAACGCTCCAAGTACAGGTACGTTTTTCAACCTTTGCATTTTGCATCCAAGACCCCATAATTAACAGACTTACCGGGTACTTAGTAACAAACTAAAAAGCAAAAAAAAAAAAAAAACACTTTAATTTGAAAAACTCAACTGCACTCAAATCACATTGAGAATATCTACCCAAAGATGTAGGTGAGTGCTGAAAATCAGGCTGTAATATGATATATTTTTTTTGTGGTAATCCTGTACATGTGACAGCACCTCATGCCTCTCTGCTCACTCAGTACAAGCCATTTCCTGTGTGTGCAGTATTGATCCCCCCCGAAGACTAATGTATTCTACAAACAGTGCAGTGAAATGTGTCTTGATAGAAACCATCCATTTAAACGTTCTAGTTAGTCTTCACTGGGGAATCCTTGTGGACATTTTAGTTGTCATGAAAAAAAGGAGAAAAATCAGCTAAAATGAACTGACTTCACTGTAATCGTGTTTTCAGGATCATGGGGTATGGGCAAATCCTCCACCGGCGCGGGGATGAGGAGGGCCAGGTCCACCTCAATGTGGGAGGGGTACGGCATGAACTGGATCCTGATATGGTGCTCCGCTTTCCTCACACGCGCTTGGCTCGTCTGCTGTGCTGCCAGAGCGAGGCGGCAATCCTGGAGCTCTGTGACGACTACAGCCCGGCTGAGAAGGAGTACTACTTTGACAGGAATCCCCGGGTTTTCCTCTGTGTGCTCAACTTTTACCACACGGGACAAATCCACATGATGGAGGAGCTGTGCGTCTTTTCCTTCTGCCAGGAGATTGAGTACTGGGGCATCAAGGAGCTCCACCTCAGCCCTTGCTGCAGCAACTGGTACCACGAGAGGAAGGAGTACATCGAGGACAGAGACTGGGACATCAGGAGCGAAGACCAGCAGGAGCCGAGCTTTGACTCCTCATTTGAGGAGCTCTCTGCTCTTGATAAAGACCTCGCCAAGTTCAAAGGTGCCTGGTGTGCAGAAATTCGCAGCTATGTGTGGCTCAGATTGGAGGATCCGGGTCATTCGAGAGCCTCGAAGATCATTGCTGTGGCTTCCCTCAGCATGGTGCTGACCTCCATTGTTGCCATGTGTGTTCACAGCATGCCAGAGTTTCAGCGTGTGGATGACAGTGACAGGCCCATTGAGGACCCCGTGCTGACTAGACTGGAGGAGGTTTGCATCGCCTGCTTCTCCGCAGAATTCGTCATTCGGTTAATTGTTGCACCCTCCCGACGGAAGTTTCTCGGAAACCCCTTGAACATAATCGACGCTGCTTCGATTTTGCCCTTTTATGCCACTTTAGCTCTGGAGACAGCCGACGAGGAGAGCGCCGAGGAGAACGAGGACATCGAAAACGTGGGGAAAGTGGTGCAGGTTCTGCGCCTCATGCGGGTTCTCAGAATCCTCAAACTGGCTCGCCACTCCATCGGACTGCGAGCGCTCGGGGCCACCGTCCGCCACAGCTACCAGGAGGTGGGCCTACTCCTTCTCTTCCTCTCAGTGGGAATCTCCATCTTTTCTGCTCTCATCTACTTTGCGGAGAAGGAAGAGGAGCACACAGATTTGGGGACAATACCTTCAGGTTGGTGGTGGGCCACAATCACCATGACCACAGTCGGCTACGGGGACACCTGCCCCGTGACCGTAGCGGGGAAGATTGTGGCCACCGTGTGTATCATCTGTGGACTGTTAGTGGTGGCTCTTCCCATCACCATCATCTTTAACAAGTTTTCAAAGTACTATCAAAGAAACAAAGCCATGGAGGGACAGTGTATCACCAAGCCCGAAAGACAAGACCCAGAACTCCCTCATTACAACATCAGGGAACTGTTAACGGGAAGCGTGTACCCCTTTATAGGAAGCATCGCCTTTAGGAACAGTGGGAGCAGCGGAGGGGACGATACGGACGCCTCCAGTCTCCAGGACATCGAGGTGTACGATAATGACGCTTGTGAAAATGGAGCAGCCAAATGAGATTCCTGCCATTTCACTGAGCATCACTCCCTTTATGACTGCGAGTCAGTCTCTGCCTCTCGGGGCAGAGTACTCCATCACTGACCCTGCCTTCCTGCACTGTCTTCCCCCTGCAATTTGACAGAGAAATATTGTGGCCATGAAGTTTTTTTCCTCTCTCTCTCTCTCTCTCTCTCTCGCTCTCGCGCTCTCTCTCTCTCTCTCTCTCTCTCTCTCTCTCTCTCTGTCTACAGGGGGAATAACTGTGGCTGAAATATACAGCGTCGCTAAAACCGGGAAATCTTAAGGGAATTATCTGAACCTTGCTCAGAGGTTCGAAAGCCCATTTTCTGCTTGAGAAAACTGCAATGATGCATGTAGGAGGCCATAATGTTAATGTTTTTCAAAGTAATGTCCTTTATTGATTTCCTGCTTGCTGAAAAGTTCAGACGGAGAGTTTGCCAAATGCAAAAGTCTAGGATGACAACAGCACAGTTTGATGTTTAAAAATGGCGTTATAGATCTCCACGTTGACTGTTCTTACGCAGGCTGCATGACCAGAAATAAATGCATTTTGAAAGAGAGTAATAAAAATAGTAGAATTATGCACAAAAATTCGCCGACGCTGATGAGGAGAGATGTCGCATTGCTCTCAGAGCAACGCAGAAGTCGCTGATGTGCTGGGTTTTTATTTCGTTTTTGTTCGTTTTGGACAGTTGCTCTGGCATCTCGGGGAAAGGGGAACTCATGTGGACATGAAATAAAACTCACAAGACAGGTGCTGCTTATTTGTGCCTGTTCAGATAAGCTGAAGATTCAGGCATTTGCATTTATTTCTCCACGCGAGTTTAAACTCACATCAGGTAAACAATGTGCCGAATGTACTTTCAGAGGAGTGCAACACCTTGAAAATGCAAAGAAACCTTCCTGTTTGTGGTATTCTTCAGCCTTACCTCTCCCTGAACATATTGATCTCCTGTCCCCTGTTATAATTTCTGCTTGGATGAACGCTGCCCTACAAAACTTTTCTCTGTAGGCGTCTAAAGGTGCTCATGCAGCTGACCAGAAAAAACAAACGTGAATTTGATGGCGGTTGAGTAAAAAACAAGTAAAAGCACCTTAAAAGTCTGTGTGAGAGGCCGGTTTCTGTTCAGACACACAGACTAACTCATTCTTAACCTGAACAGATAAACGCCATTACTGTCTGATTATTCCTTAGAAGTAATAAATGAGTTTCGATCACTTCGTTTCCTGTATCAGGTGTACTCAGTAACCAGATTAGCATATTGCTTATTCCACACTTTGGGTTTATTGCCTTTGTCAGTTGCCTTTTATTGTAATGACAGACCTGGTGCAGACACCCGTTAATTATCAGTACATTTACATGCACAAGTGAAGAGCACAGTCGATGGCATACGGTACGCGACAGTGACTTTGCAGCCGTGCATGCAGTGTGCATCTTTCCAGAGGCACAACTGTCCATATCTGTCAAGATATGTTTCTAAAGAACAAACACATGAATAAAGGGAAATATTGGACGATTTCAGCTCTCTATTCAATTCTTGTTTGAACTGCTCGCACCTCATGCCCTTCACTGAGAGGTCACAGTTAGACGTCATTGACATTAAGACCCCGAAGAATCCGCTGCAACAAAATGAAAGGAAGTAATGATCTCATATATTTGAGGCATTGTTAGAATAATGGTTACAATAAAAGTTAGTGACGCTTTTTTGAAATGTAGATTCCTGTGAATTTTGCGCAGTAATAATAATAAGGCACAACACCTCTTAATAGAGTAAAATACTACAGTTGCGGTTGAAATTTGTTATGGCTTCTTGAAGCAGATAAAAATGAACGTCAAAAGAACACTAAAAGTCTTTGTAAAATAGACTTTTTATATGACTGAAAAACGTGTACACACCCATATATGTCTTTACACTTAGTGGGTGAGGACAATGTTTCATTGAAAACCAAATTTGTAATCTTTATTTAATATATGTGTGAACATGTATATCTGTATATGTCAGGAAATCTGCCCCAGGGCATTGAGCTGACAATGCAACACAGTTGGCAACAGATAACTGAACAGATATCTGCTCCTCGCCATTACACACAGCCACGTGGCTTCTTGGGCTTTGGTTTTGAAGAGGGAAGTGGATTTCAATATCTTGTATAGGCTTCCTATATAGCCCATTTCCCATAGCAGCTGGTGTCTCTTATCTGTTTGTTTCTTATTTGTAGCTGTTACAGTTGAGTTTGCACAGCAGAATGACAACAGTTGCACCCAGGTTGAAATGTTTAGTTGATGTTGCTCTTAAATTGCACATATTCCTGCAAGCATTTCCATTTCCAGTGCTCAAATAATTCAAATATTACACATAAGTTTTTATTTTAGTGTAAATGCCCAGATGCCAGAAAGTGGCACAAGGAAGAACCAGCTGCCAGAAGTCACACAGTTTATTATTCAGCATCTGTCTCATAACTGTTTGCAGACTCTTCCATTTTTTTATGTAGACTTTTATACTTGTGTATAACTATTGGGCTCCTTCCCTCAAAGGTCAACACAGTTAAGATGAACAGTTATAGAGATAGAGCGCAGTGGAGTCACGGCTTCTACTAGAGAAAATTGCATGTGCTGGTAAAAATGACGGATACCTCAAAACTCCTGTGTGGTGGGATCAACTAAAAACTGTGAAAAGAACACAGAATTAATTGTTTATAAGCTGTTGATCAGAAAAAAGGAAGCCCTTCATCAGGTGACATCAGATGATTTTCAGGTGATCAGAGGGATTCTGATCTACTGGATCGCTACTGTTTGTGTGCAAAAGGCATTTAGTCTTTAATAAGCCAAAAATGTAAATATGTTAAAAGTGCCTTAGTTAAAACTACAGTAGTAATAATAGGTTTCATATATAGTTGGATGTCAGCTAACTATATAGGAAGGGTGTAAACAGACTGGCAGCAATGTGGTGATGAGAAATTTCAATAAAATTCAGCAGCTTATAGTAATGACAGACAAAACAAACTGCAAAACAGTTTTAGAGCAAGAGAGCAGATGTCTATACAAGTGGAAGTCTTTCTGCTATCAGAGGAGTCAAACTCTTGCTCAGCAACGCGATTATAATATGTCGTGCATATTTCAAATTTTGTGGATATAAAATAGATGTTAGTGTTGTGAAATTAAAATAATAGGCTATAGTTCACGCTTAAAAGCTCCAAATGGGTCATTTTAGCCTGTTGGTTGGTGGTCGTTGCTGCTGCCTATGCTGTGAGGTGAGCTGGTGAAGCTACTACCAGTGGGAGTGAAGAGAACCATTGATTGACATATGTTGGCGTGCTGAATATTCGAGCTGAATGTGATGTTCATTAGTGATGAGCACTTTGCTTTATACGTGGACAGAGCTTTAGGCTGCCAAAGCAAAACATATATTTTTTAGCCAGTTAAAAGGTTTGTTGGGGGTTTTTTTTGGTTAGACTTTCAGCCCTCATTTCTGAAACTTGCGGCTCTCACTCTGGTCTGTCTGTTTTGTTAATCTTCAGGTGGCTGTGAATTGATCCCTGGCTGCTCTAGTCTGTGTTCTTCTTCTTGGGCAAGATACTGAACCCAATGCCTTCACTGCATTGAGTGAATGCGTCTGAATGTTAGATAGAAAGCACTAAGGCACAGGGAAAAGGTGCTAGTGTGAATATGTGTGTGTATGTGGGTGAATGAGACATGTTGCATAGTGCTTTAAGTTATCAAACAGGGTACAAAAAACTACATAAGAAGCAGTCCATTTATTATTTACAAGAACAGTCTACAGTGATCTGCTTTTCTCATGCAATCAAATAAATCAATAAACTGTTGCAATACAACTTTATTTTGGTATTTAAATATGCCTACAGCTCATTTATGTGAAACCGCCTTAGCAGTTTTTTTACAACTGGCGCTGCATCCGACCATTAAGTAAGCCTTGTATGGATGTAACTGTGTTACTTTCACTACAGCAGAACTCTCTAACAGGTACTGAAGTTCCCTACTGCATGCAAAAATGCATTTACTACAGGAACATGTCATTTTGCAGGTCAGGGTGTTGCTGATGTAAATAATAAATGCACTTACCTGTTAAGGTCACATCGAATGTGTCAGCAGAAATGTCACAGCGAGTTTCAGACTTCCCCTTTAGGCTTTTCTTTTTTTTTCTTTTTTAAATGAAACAACCGCCTTCATTACATTTAGGCTGAAGTGAAAATGCTTACTACAATACTTCTGTTGGGCCAAATAAAACCTTAATCCAACTTGATGTAGAGGATTAAAGCACTGGGATAAAAGGTGTCACTGGACAATTGAACTCCTGTCAGAAACACTGTGATTACTTTCATGAGCTGAAAAATAAAAGCAAATCAATAAAATGTATTTTAGGAGCCCCCCCTCCCCCCTCCTCTGGATTTATGTCCATAATCGCCAGTCAGCACTTTGATGTTAAATTGAAGTGAGTTGTTTGTGCGCTGTAGAGACCGTGATGTCTTTCAGCTGGCAGTGCTGTCAGGAGGGGATACTTCAGCAGCGTCTGGTGGACATTAATGTTAAACAAAAGTCACCGAAAAGAATGATGGAGGGGGGAAAGAAGCATTGCAGGCTTTCACACTTATCCATCTGTGTGGCTTCAGTGTGTTTTGGTATTTCAAAGTCAAAAACAGAATTCTACGCTTGAAATAGCTGACATTTGTTTTCAGATATGAGTTTAAATCTGTATATTTTAAAACCCTCTGGGTCTATAAAGGAATCTGTCAGTGAACCGCTCACATGAGGAAAAGGTCATTGCATGCGGTGATGAATGTGCAAGAGGCAAAGGGGACTTTTTATGTGGTGTGAAATTCTGCTGAAGCCAGCTGCACCAGCCCACCATGCATTTAAAGTTAACCTAGTATAGAAGTGTTAAAAAACAGTGAGTTAAGACTTAATGAAAGATGGGCGATGTGCACGTGGGCTCCAAATTAAAAGAAAGTCCAGATTTTTAGACCCCTATCTAACATGTTCACAAAGGATTTCCTTAAAAAAATAAGTATATCCTGTAATTCAGTTCATAGAAGCACCTTTCACAGGAATAACTTGAAGTAATCATTTTCTGTATGACAATAACAAAACGTGAGCTGCTTATTTGGCTGATAAAAGCCAAATAAGCTTTTATCAAATCCAAAACAGAGACAATGTCATGATCCTGGGTCATTTGACCCATCGTTTTGAGTTGTAATATATTTTGATATTCATTGTTTATGTTAAAGTCTCATTTAGTTATCTAGAGCTCATTCTATTTTGCCCAGGTTGCCATGTTAGTTCTTTGTTTATTAGGTTCCCCTTGTGTCTTCACCCCTCTGTTTAAGTCTCCCTCGCACTTCATGTGTCTCATGTCTGCGTGTCTAATGTTGTCATGTCTGCATCTCGTAATGTTTCATGTTTTAATTTGAAGAGGTCTGGTGTTTGTTTTTTCTTAGGTTTTTTAGGTTTTGCCTTGGTTCTCCCAGTTCAGGTTATTGCTTACTTAGAAACACAGAGGGCAATCCGAGAAGAGTGGAAACACCTAGATAACAGAAAATGGCTAAAACTAATTAAAAAAACAATTAGATAGGGGAAGTAAAACTACATGACACAGTGACTGTCAAAATAAAACAGGAAACTGAAACACAGAATGCGTAAGAGAGACAAAGACTTCAAATATCTTGGAAGACACTCGGACACACAAGGGATCAAAAATATAAACAATACCAAACACTAACGGAAACCAGATTACAAACGTAGTAAGAAGACTAAATATGGAGAAATTCTTAAATTAAAGAAAAGCCTGAGAGTAATGAACAAAGGACTCTAAAGAAACCTTTCAGTGACCTGTTCCTGTAGGGACCCAACTGGATTCTAATCACGGCAGCAAAAATGTCCCTCAAAGCCTAAAAGAGCCACTGAATTTTCTCAGTGTGGGCGTCGAGGGTTGTTGCTTTCCCATTTGTCATCCCTTCTGTATTTTGTCACTCTATTAAAGTGCTGCTTGTAGCAAGGTTAACAGTGACTTTACACTATAATTCACAGAATAATAAAAGTAGTACACAAACTGTAATCATTATGGTTGTAGCTATTAGATAAATTCATCAAGTTGGCATTATATTTCATGGTCCCGGGGCTTGTTCTTGTGTTCTGGAAACTTTTTTAACATTATTGATTGTTTTGTTGTGGTTATTCTGATTCTGAGCTTCTTTTTCTATGATATTATTGTTTCTTGATTTTATTATTGTCCTCCTATGTTCTCTTGCTTCCCTCTTCATAATTTAGTATGTTGGTTTGTACCTGCTGTCCCTCGCCCCTGCGGGCGGTCTATTCTTCAAGCTCGGGTCCTCTACCCGACGCCTGGGAGCTTGAGAGCCCTGCGCAGTAGCTTAGCTGTTCCTAGGACTGCACTCTTCTGGGCAGATATTTTTGATGTTGTTCCTGGGATCTGCTGGAGCCACTCTCCTATCTTGCGAGTCACTGCACCTAGTGCTCTGATTAAAACTGGGACCACTGTTACCTTCACCCTCCACATGTTCTCGAACTCTTCAGATGGTGGCTTTGAACCCAGGACCTTCTTACCCTCTTTGACATTATCACATTAGTAATAATGCACACAAAAAGGTTCAGGTTAGGAGTCCTGTGGTAGCAATGTTAACTGTTGTGTAGCTAAATTATTCATTCATATCAAGTCAGTTTAGTTATAAGCATATTAATAAACCTTGGATATTGACCGAAATGCTTTATATTTTTAAATAACATCTATTCATCCTTATCTGACCCATTTAGACCCATTAAAGTGTTAAAATAGTCAATAGAAATAGTTTTTATATTGAACTTTGTGTGTCTCACATAAAGCTCTTACACCTGTTGTATCTTATATAAAAATTAACAGTTTTTAGGCCGGAAAATAGGCACATTTTTTATTTATAAAATTGTTTTACTCGCCCATATCTCTGCCAACTCTTAGTTTCCAAAGCTTTATTAGTTGTTCCAAAAGATGTGCTACACAGGGGAAAAGGCACATTTATTCCTGGTCCTCCATATTCATTAAATGTTCTATTAAACAGCTTAAATCTCAAATTGATGGTTTATGTTGGCTGATTTAGCAAAAACGGATGGGCACGTGAGTTGCTAATAATTGGAGTGTCCATTTCCATCAGTGATCTGTAATACATTTGATTACACTCTCATAAATGAGATTTTAGTACACTCCCTGAATGAGAGTGTACTAAAAGAAATTACAATCTAAGAATAACAATTCCAGTGATAAATCATGTTTCAAATTTACATCGAATTATCCACTTAGTTTGTTATTGGCCTTCTAAAACTGTGGAACAGCTCTCCACAAACTGGATTCACTGGTACATTTCACGGTTTACCAACAAAAGCATTAAGTTTAAATCTGTTTTAGCAAATTTGTAATTTGTAGTGTTTACTAACAAAACAATCAGCTTGAACCCTGTTTACCCTGCAGGTCGATGACCAATTATAAAAATCTATATTGTGAAAGACATGTTAAAGAGGCAAGGCTGAGATGGTTTGGACGTGTGCAGAGGAGAGATGCTGAATGCTTTGGAGAAAGAGTGTCGAAGATGAAGCTGCCAGGCAGGAGTAAAAGAGAAAGACCGCAGAGAAGATTCATGGATGTAGTGAAGGAGGACATGCAGCGAGGGATGGAGTGAAAGGTAGCGATAGGATGAGATGGAGGCCGATGAGATGGAGGCCGATGATCCACTGCGGCGACCCCTGAAGGGAGCACCCGAGAGAAGAAGAAAAAGAATGTAATAGAAATGTTTTGTTTTTTTTTTTTTTGGTTTCTCATGTGAATCAGAAACTGCAGAGACTCCAGCTAGGAGAAACTGTTTTAATATTTCCCTTAGCCCGTGCACTTAAATGTATATATAATGTTTTGATC
>VURO01004533.1:19839-30086 GCA_015108175.1 Pelvicachromis taeniatus | reverse complement strand
TTTAAAATAGAATAGGATGTAAACGCCCCTGGGAGCAGAGTTTCATTCACCATACATTCAATTTTGACAACACATAAAACATCTGAACTCTGCCCACCCAGCATTTCAATTTTCAGGCTTGCAGAGTTTTATTAGCAATTTAACAGTAGCTTCAAGGAGAATGTTTTTATGGCATGACAGTGGTGATCCATCAGTAATCATCAGTGGGAGGAAGATTAAGAGGACAAGAAAGCCTAATTCTATCAATGTATTTCATAAACAAATATAAATCACCCTTCCAGTTCCTTTTCTGTGTCACATATAAAGTCACATCAGAGTTTTGGGGATTTCCTTATTAGAAAGATTCTCTACCTTAAGCAGCTCAAAGCACTATAACAAAATATACTGCAAGGTCACTATACTTTATGGGATTATTGGTATTTTTTTTACTCATTTCAAGAGAAGTAATGCTGTTTTATTGCAGCATGAGTGATAATTTTCATCCTTAAAGGCAGTCATTGTTAAAGCCTGGACTTTGTGAGGATGGGCCAAAACCTCTTGTTCTCTCATGGGGGAGACTGGCAGGAGTCGGGAAATGAGGACTGAATCAAGAGCACTTACACTGAGCGAGTGAATTTGGCAGGACTACAGCCACCACTTCACTCACAGATCATTTCAAATTTCAGCAAGGTGGTCTCCCAAGCTGATTTTTTTTGCAGAGTCAGGCTGAAGAAAGACTGTAATAAACAAGAAATGGCTTTATTGAAGACGACGGGGCAAAAAGGCCGTCTTCGTATTATTGCAGCAATTTATAGCAAATCACTCCTTTTTAAATGAGTTCCACTATTCAGGCTAGATTAAATTCCTATTCCCCTATCCTTCAGACCATTGTAAGATTTGCATAGCTTCACCTTTTATTGCCACTCTCTACCTCAGCGATGTCATATTTAATGGATTATTCTGACACTTTTATAAAGCAGCCCTATTTCCTTTTTTATCCTAAAGAGGTAGGTCAGGAAATTGATGCCGCTTTAATAGTGATGGGGTAGTTAAGCTTAGCACATAGATAAAGACGGACATAACAAGGTGTGATGTCACTGACTGGTTTATAGAGACAGTATAAAAGATACATTTAGCTTCTAGACCTTAAAAGTGAAGGTGATGTACAAGAATTAAAAGTTTGCTCACCTAATCTATGACCTTAGTAACTGTTGTCATAAGTAGTTTATGTTTTAGTTGTTGGCAGTGTTGGGAGGGATACTTTTAAAAACTGTATTCCACTACAGATTACAGAATACATGCCCCAAAATGTAGTTTGTAACCTATTCTAAATACTTTGGATTACTTAATATATGCTTTTTGCAACTACATGAGTTTACTATTGCTCTGTGATTTATTACTATTACTGAAGGCAGTAATAGTCTGCACATTTATGAACTAACCTCCACTAACGCCAGCTAACAGTGTTAGCTCGGTAGCAGGTAGTTTTCAGTAATAGTAATGAATCACACAGCAATAGTACATCGAAGATACTGAAGTGGCACATAACCCAGGTAGCTACTACAAGTAAAACAAGGTAGTTGCAGTAGGCTAACATTAGTTTTTAAAAAAGAACTTACTTCCAGATGTTTCTTTAGGTTGGAGTCTTTTGACGCTGAGAGCAGCTTGGTTGCTGGGAAACAGAGTTTGCATTGAACGCTCAGATTTCGCCCATTCCTTTCTTCTTTAAATATGAAATGGTGTCAGATTTTCCAAGTAAGAAATGTATTCCTGCCCGTGCACTGCTGGCTGTGTTGTGCTGGATCCATTGGGTCCATTGCATAACTGACACCACCAACATTAACAGGACACTTACATTACAACCTTAATGCGTGTTTTGTTTGGGCTTCCGGCAATGCGTGGAATTACCAAAATTAGAGAGGGGAAAGCTTAATATATGAAACAGGAAAAGACCGCTGTGTAATCAATTTATTTCAGCAAAGTAACTGTATAAATGGTAACTGTAACAGAATACATTTACTCATACGTTGTCTTTTAAATACGTAATGCTGGTACATGTATTCCATTACTCCTTAACACTCGTTGCTGGTCTAAAACCTTATGGTCCCTTTTAGACAAAGGATAAAGGACTAAGTCTATAGTGCTCTAAAATTGGTATTAAAATCCTTTTTAAAATCCTGTTTTAATCCTCTTAGGTCTAAGTCATCACTAGCATTGTTATTAACCCTAAGCAAGGGTGTAATTTTTGCTTTTATTAAACTGTTCCATCAAGTCTTGGCAATCAGGGAACAACACACATCAAAAAATATATAAAAATTTTCAGAAAACATTCTGATTTGGCCTCCGTTTGTTTAATCAAATGTAATCAAAATGATCTTTGAGTGGTTTGGTCTTATCTGCAATAGTTAGATGGTAGAAATGTGTTTCTTTAAAGATTCCATTTGAATTTGTAATACTTTACTTGAATCCCTTCTTAAAATAGTATTAAATAAGAATTAATAAACAGTTTATAACACACTTAATGTTGTTGTCTGTGAATATTATCTCTGAGGTCGAACTCATCAGAGATAAAATCCAACTCAATAATAAGCTTGATAACAATTTAATAAAAGCAAAAATTACTTTCTTACTTACTTATGACATAGATTTTTGTTAGTTTTTTTCTTGTTTGTGGCATTACAATAGCTCTGCCCATCTTTTGTATACAGTCTATGGTTTGCAGTGGTTTATGCTGGATTTAAAAATTGGCAGTTTAAAGCCGACCTGCACTTGGGGTAAAATAAGCTGCTTTAGCTTGACTGGGGTGACAGAGCACATATCATCATGAAATACAAACTTGTCAAATATTGCATGACAGCGTCTTGTTGGGTCTTTGTATGTATTTAACAAGAACACATGCTGCTAAAGTCTTAGACAGTGGGGACAGGGGAGAGCAGCCAGCTTACAATCAGCACTGTGGCTTTTCTCTAGAGAGGAGGTGGAGCTTTCTGAATTTTATTGATTTTTTTTATTTTGCTTAACATAATGAGAGAAATTATAATGAAATATCTAGCCTGCCTCTGTCACAAGGTTAAGAATAACTCCATCAGTACCTCGAGAACTCACTATTTATAGTGTATTAGTACGCTTGTGAAAGTCTAGAAGGTTTCATGTTGTTAGTATACTCTCAGAGCACCAAGCTTCACCATTTCCTTCTCTTTATTTATGGCTGGTGTTTCTAATCTTCCCAATCTAACTTCTCACAAGGAAGTGAATTCACATATTTACAAATACAGAGCTATTTGTTAAAGCTGTTAAAGCAAGAAATTTGAGGAGTAAAATTTAAAAATATGAAAATAAGAAGGGCCTCGAGCAACAAAAGCACCAACACACGATCCTGTTTGACGGTACAATCTATCTTGTTGATTAATCAATCACAGACACCTCATAGTTCTAATGCACCAGATCTCAGTTGCACTGGAGACGAATGGAGTCCAGTCAAAGGCCATTTACATAACCGAGTGAGTAACGCTGCTGACTCGTGCTAAAATACAGACAGATGGGTTTAATTCCATTAAGTGAGCTTCTGTGTGAGAGTAGAGTAGCAGCTGATCTACAGCATAGCACGAGGCTCTAGACTGTAAAATGAAGCCGAGCTTTAGGTGGAGATGACACGCGTGCAGGCAATCAAAGTGAGAGACGACACGGGGCAGGAGGTCAGCTAAGCAGATTACATCTCTCAAGGCCACTGACCAAATTTCCGCTGAGTGGTTTGTCAGTTATATGGTCAATACAGTCATTACATGAAGTGATTTCGTTTCAGCATCAAGGGCAGCTGGATGTAAGCAATGCTGAAGAGATTATATGTAGTACATACATCATAGGTTCAAAGGGAGCTGGAGGTACATGCTCCATGATCATGAACAAGCTGAGCAAAAATTTATAAATGCTTCAAATTACTTAATGGAGTTTTCGGTGTGTTTTCATGCAAAATACAATAAATCTATGTACTCTACAGCTTTCTGCTTAATAACATACACTTCCAACTTAACTTTTTTTTATCCATTTTCTGATGAGATGCTCTGTTTACCAAATGTGTAAGGTGTAACTAATGACTTAGGCATAAATAATTTAGCACTTGAACTTTTCTATTTCCTTGCCTAACATCAGTATGACCACGCACCTGCAAAAGACACTAATTAATGATGATTAGCTGAAATTAGTATGTTTATGAATTTTTAGTAGAGCAAACCTCTTTGGAAAGATGGTTTCCTTTTTTACTTTCCTATAGGCCTCTATTATTATCAGGAACAAAAGAAAACATGTCTCTTTGAAAATATATTTAAGCAGTTACTGGCACCTTTTTACCCAGGTTTTAGTCCCATTCCCCTTTATTAGTCTGAATACACAGACACTTGTATAGGAGTATAGGAGGAGTATTTCAATTATACTCCTATCATTGTATGTCACAGACAGGTAGGTGTTTGCTGTGTAAGGTCAGGGCTATGACACAGATGGTCAGGTAACCAGCTCAACACCAAAGTAGACCAGGGGTGGGGGACCTCCAGGCCTCAAGGCTAGGTGTTCTGCAGGTTTTTGATGTGTCCTTGATCCAACACAACTGATTTAAATGGCTAAATTACTTCCTCAACATGTCTTGAAGTTCTCCGGAGGCATGATAATGAACTACCGTAATCATTTAATTCAGGGTGATATCTAAAACCTGCAGGACATCAGAGTTCCCCACCAAAAAATAAAACCACAGTCCTTTCTGACCTTGTTCTGCAAAAATAACTAGAAAATTACTTGAACTTAGATTGGTAGTGGGGAGGGGCTACTGCAATGAGCTGGGCAGCTGACACATTCTGCAACTATTTTCTTCCAACTGAAATAACCACAAGTTACTGTCTCTGTGAACCTATCTGTGCAATAGTCTCCAGCCCCCAGATAACCCTGAATTGAATAAGCAGAAGAAAACTGACATATGCATGTGTTATTGAAACCTCTGACAGTCCAAAGCCACACACAAGAGATACATTTGATTGTGGTTTGGAAAGTTTTGAAGCATACTGTAAACCACAGGCTTGGCTGTTTATGTAAAACTTAATCCTGACAATCCGAATTGGTTTTCTACAACTATCCATTGAAACTGAATGCCTAATTTTTTTTAGGAAACAGGTTTTAAATGTGTAGCCAAAATTTTGCACATACAGATTTTTTTTTCTTTTTACCTTCATTTAAAAGGAGCAGCAATAAGAAGAGAGGAACAGTGGACATCATGTTCCCCGTTCTAAAAATGTGGCAAGGAAGAAACAAACCAGGGAGGGTGAGGTTCATGTCAGGTACCTTAACCCCTCAAAGGCAATCAGGATGCTTCAGTTCACTTTTGTTGTGCATATATATTTAAAACCATTTGTATGAACTGTGACGTTGGGACATGTCATTCTCTTTCATTTTTATGGACAGAAAATCTCTGACAGGCAGAGTTTCAGAGTATCACATTAATGAAACTCAGAAACAGACCGATGGGAACACAAAAGCTGTCAATCATTCTTCTGTTCTTTCATTGATGGATCAGAGTGACAAATATGGGAAGTGGAGCCTGTATTTTTATTTTTTGTACCTATCTTATTCTCGTTGTTACCCATTTTGTCAACTAATATATTTACTTTCTTAACTATATTTGCATTATTTTGACTTTATATATTCGCTGGCCACTATTAGATTGGGCCCACTTTATAGCATAGATTCAATAAAGTGCTGCAAACATTCCTCAGAAACTTTGGTCCATATTACCATGACAGCGTCACACAGTTGCTGTAGCCACTCATCTCAAATGCAAATCTCCCATTCCACCACATCCCAAACAGGTTAGTCTGTTGGACTGAGAGCTGGTGACTGTGGAGGTCATTTGAGTATCATGTCTAAAAATAACAAAACAAAAACAAACAAAAACAAAAAACAGTTTGAGTTTAAATGAAGCTCTGTTAAAAATAAGGAGCTCAATAAACGACAGGAAAATATCCTCCACACCATTATATCACCACCATTAGTAGCCTAAACGTTTGATACAAGGCAGGATGGATGCAAACTTTCATTTTTTAAATGCCAGATTTTGACCCTACCATCTAAATGTGAGAGCAGAAACTCTGATTCGCCAGACCAGGCAACATTTTTCCAATAAACATTAGGGAAATCGTCACATTTTGGTGAACTTGTGTGAATCATCACCTCAGTTTCTTGTTCTTAGTTGAGAGGAGGGGCTGCAGGTGTGGTCTTCTGCTGCTGTAGTCCATTTGTTTTATAGTTCAATGCTTTTTAAGTGGCTGATTAAATATTTGTCATAAAGAGCACTGTTATCACAGACAGCAAACAAGATCTGGTGTCTTTTAATGATGACAAATCATATCATGAATATTGAATTGCCTTTTAAGGAACCATTATTTGACATACTGCCTGCTGCATGGTGAGTCATCTACGAGGAGTTTCTTTCTGAGCATACTATACACTTTGACCATGGTTTCCTTCCATATACCTACCACAAGAATTAAACTGACCTGCAGTCACACAGGTCACACCCAGAAAATATTTTCTGGCTAACTGGCTGAACATTAATAATCTTTCTGCTTTGCATCAGATTCAACCTTGGCCCTGCTGGAAGAGAGCCACCGATTCCCGCATTCGTCTTCCAGACATTTAGTGACATTGATTTAGCATTTAGCCTTTGTCTCCACTGTGCCACTCCAGTCTGAATTGTAATATCTTCATCTTCTACTCCCCAACCTATTTTATTGCATCCATATAACTGGGTTTCTAATGGGGCCTTATTAGCAGGCCCTGTGCTCAGGGAAGACATTTGATCCTCGCTGTAAACCCAGTAATACTCTGTCACTTGCACGGCAAAACAAATCTTCAGGACAGTGAGTACACCACACTGTCAGCTGCATTTCATTGCATATACACGCACACATAGCCACACTTTTACAACTGATAATGAGATATTTCCTAAGTTGTGCACTTTAAAAGGGATAATGATCTTAAGAATAAACTTTTTGGTATTTTAAAGGTAAATAGGTTACTTAGGGTATCCTTCATGCTTCATATTTTGTCTGTCTTTTAGAATCCAAGCTGGTCCCAGAAATTATTCATCTACAAGCAATTAACTGCTTGCTTTTGATGTCCCATCATCACAGTGCAAAATTTATGCTTATGCCACAGGTGATCCACATGGAGCAGATGATGTGATTAGATTTTAGAACATCTTTCTGCATAAATCTGCATGAGATAAAACTGATTTATTAAAAAACTCTCCCAATTTGTAATGAGAAATCTCTCCTGCGAGGATACACCAGTAATCTGTCACTGCACTGGTCACGCAGTCTGTTTTCATCCAATAAAGCAATTCCATCTGGGATACAGTTGACGTTCTCCAGTGAGCTGTTTCTTTACTTTTGTGTAACCTAAACCCAAATTCCCAAGGTAGATTTCTGCAGCATCTTTACACAGATTTTTACACTGGTTTTGAATCTGCTCATGTGGATTTGCATGTGGATTTGCACAATTGTAAACATGCTTTACCAACATGTTTCTCCCAGTAATCAGCTAATTTAATTGCATGTACACACAGGCAAAGACAATAAAGCAATGAATGTGCCTCTTGCTTTGTTCAACTGTTAGAAAAAAGCCTGGTAGTTACAGATAGCTTTGACTCACTTTCTCACATCAGCTAGTAATCAACATGATTAATATATCAGGATTAACTTGATATTACAAAGCGGGAATGTGCTTTGTATGTCAAATTCTTTATGAACCTTCTCTTTTTGTTTATTGGATCTGGAAGTGGAGCTTTTAAAAAACTTTTAGATGATATATTATAACACGAGGATTATCCTTCTCCAAATATACAAAGACTTTTCAGCAACACCTAGGAAGAAGTTATGGGTAACCAAATATAGCAGAAACCCACAGAGGAGCCATCGTGTGCAAATGTCTAATGCCATGTGGGCCTGCATGGCAAGCAGACTGGTTTATTAAACTTCTGTCACAATGTGAGTTAAAATGGAGACAAAGAAGTGTGAATGAGGCTGTAACAACCTGTGACAGTAGCCGACATTCTGCAAAGACTGTGACGTTTGAAATTTTATTGATTGCGATTAATATTCCTCAAAGCAACAGCTTGGACTTTTAGAAAGGACAGGGCAGATTTGTACTACTGAGTATCTGCAGCCTCAGAAAAAGTTTTGGTCTTCTGCTGGTCATCAGCCTCTGTGTTGGATATATTCATCATTGTGCTTTTTGCATAATTTCAGTTATGAGAGTGGTGATCTTTAGTTACCATACCCACTACGTCTGAAGTAGTGGAATTAGAAGGTTTTATGTTTTTTAAACTGAGTGGACCAGGAGTGGCAAGAACACAGCAGGGGAACACAGTGGGGGGCCTACGATAAAGGTATGACACCAGAAATGTAAAGTTTATGTCACAGCTGCCTGAAATGTTTCTGTAATAGCTAATCCACCAGTATATGCAAGCTCTTTAACTGGAATTATATTTACTGTTTTACAAAAAAGCAGAAAAATGATCTTGAAGCAGATTATTATTATTTGATAAAGATGCCAAATTACAGTTATTTACTTCCATTCCTGAACAAAGAAATGTGTTTTATTGGTTGAATGTCTGGTTAATTTCTGATTTCTCAGAGAAAGCTAATGTGCCAGTTCAAATTCAGGTATAAAAAACATGAATGCAGCTTGTTATTTGCCTAATAGGTAATGTTAAAATTTACTCTACAGTAGAGTAAAAGTTAAAGGTAGTATAACATGGAAAGTAAAAATAGTAAAATAAAGCACAAGTACATTAAAGCACAATAAAGCACTAGACGCTGTTAGCCTCTGTTAGCTTATGTAGCCTTGGTTAGCTTCAGTTAGCTGTTTTTAGCTCGCATAGGTGACTCTTTCTTTAAATAGAACAACATTGTTGAACTCGGAGGCTTACCGAATAAACTCTCTTATGACTGAGCATGTAATCAAATTACCAAAATCAAGTCAGAGGACAAGTGTGATTTTTCTTGGGACACTTGATATTAGCAGGTAAGATGCTTAAAACTAGCTCCTGTTGTTATTTAGCTGGCTAGTTCTTATCTGTCCAGACATGCTACTCAATGTATGTTTATTCAATCTAATTTCATTTTTAATTTAATTCAGTTTTATCTATATAGTGCCAAATCACAACAACAGTTAGTTGCTTCAACAGTCTTTATACTGTAATGTAAAGACACATAGAGGGAAAACAAAACAAAACAAAATAAACAACAATGAACAAGCATTGTGGGGACAGTTAACCAGACTCAGGGAGGGTGGTCATCATGCCGACTGGTTAGTGGTGAGGGGAGGAAGGCAGGACATAGTAATGAGTACAATATTTTTCCCCTATTAAATAAACTAAAAAAATAAGGAAGCTCTTCTCATTCATAACTTCTAGAGTGCAAAAAATGTGTAAAACCAAGTGTTTCAGGCAGTCTGTAGCCTGAGCTTTTGGCATGTAAGGAAAAGCATAGTAGGTCCACTTTAAATCAAATATGGATTTTTTTTTTTTATTCTTACCATCATCCAAAGTCAGATTGTCTTTAAAGCAGTGTCTGCAGCTAGATTTTTGCAGCAGGAGGAAAGTAAATGAAAACCACTCAGTCACTGATGGGCTGGAGACAGAAACAGAGACACTTTGTCTTCAATAATCTCAGCGCAATATGCCTGGCATCTCATCTCCCGAGGGCATCATTTCCCTTTATGGCTCACACTCCTAAATGGCTGAATTATGTCACCAAAGATCAATGCAAAATTTCACCACACCCCTAGCATCTGAAGACAAGTTGGCTTTCCAGCCCTTAAATCTCTAAATTATAGGCCTTTGGAGCCTATCTGGCATACTATGAGACCTATGAGCACAGCATTAGAAGTAAAGCTCTCTTTCCCCACTAGATATATAAGGTTGTTATGTTTTAGGAATATAAAATGACATAAATCTTGACTTGGTCTACATAGAATTTCAGCCACGTTTATCTTAGGCCAATCAGACAACAGCAACATTTGCATTCACCTACATGCAACCATGAAGGGAAATTCTTAGGTCACACTGAACCTTTGCCTCCATCTGCTGGTTAAATTAAAAAAAAAAAAAAAAAAAAAAAAAAAAAAAAAAACCATAAAAAAAAAAAAAAAAAAAAAAAAAAAAAAAAAAATAATTAACAATAAAAAAAAAAAAAAAAAAAAAAAAAATAAAAAAAAAAAAAAAA
>VURO01004533.1:6092-19819 GCA_015108175.1 Pelvicachromis taeniatus | reverse complement strand
AACCTTTGCCTCCATCTGCTGGTTAAATTAAAAAAAAAAAAAAAAGAAAAAAAAAAAGCATGCGCCCTTCAGAAGAATATATTTCTTTAATACATTTCTCAACTCACCAGTCATATTGCAGCCAACATGATTATTCTTTATATTATCAAAATCATTGAGAAAAAAAAACAACAAAAAACGCAGTATCATAAATATATGACAGTCTCATATATATTTTTTGTACATATTAATTTCAAAGGTCCCTTAGTTTAAAAGGAAGTGTACAACCCAGCTAAAAATTTGATAGAAATCTGCTAAATTCAACGCTGTATATTTTCTGTAAGAATTATTTGAAACAGAGAGGCTTCTGTCTTTAGTTTAAAGGGCAGCAACTATAAAGTGAAGATTGACTTGATCTCATTTTATTGCTAGAAAGATATCCTGATTCATCAAACAACCATTAAAGAAGATCTTAACATATATTCAATTAAATAAGATATAAAAAGCAGAAGCGTAGCAAACGTGCATTTTACAAAAAAACCATACTGTGATTAATTCATAGGTGAAAACGTGGAGTGTGGCTTTCACGCTGACGGTGTGACGCTGAATTACAGTCAAAGACAAACAGTTCAGGTCAGAAAACGAGTGAAAAGATCAACAGGAAGACTTTAAAAGCATTCTCTTGTGCTTATTCTGCTCCTCATGGGGGAGCGCGTGTTTTTAAACACCTCCCTCCCTGATTTGTTCACCATCTCCCCTCTATTTACACGTCAATTCATCCCATTAATGTTCATCTTTATACCGGCGTTAGTGCCAGTCTTCATCGTTGTCATCCTCCCCCTCTGACGAGTCCTCTTGGCTGCTGGCCTCAGCCTGCTCTGACGCTCCATTCCCATTACCTCCCCGCAGGGCCTCTGCAGCAGACGCAGCTGCCGCCGCTGCCGCTGCCACCGCCGCTGCTGCTACCGCCGCTGCTGCTACCGCCGCCGCCGCCTTCTTGGCTCGAGCTTGAGCTGCTGCCTGCTCCTCCTCCTCCTTCTGACGCAGCGCTGCAGCCTTCTTCTCCTGCTCGGCGTGACTCTTCATGTGAGCACTTCGACTCTTCACTTTATAAAACACTCTGTATGGGAGGAAAGCGATGCAGCGTTATGCTCGAAAGCAGCTGTTTGGAATAAAGCATTATATGAAAACTGAAGACGGAAAGAAAGTCTTAAAGGAAATTCACATGTTTAGGAGAAATCGGCTTTGAAATTATATGAACTACGTGTCAAGTTTTTTTTTTTTCCCACGTACTTGTTAGTTTTAACATCTAACAAGACTTCCGTGCTTCTATACGTTGAAAAAACAAAACAAACTACTCTGAATGTGATGCAGTGAAGAGACAAAAAACAAGATGTAGTTTATAAAAACCACACGTTGCTTGTTACATAACCTTGAAATTGTGAATTTATAAAATAAGTGCTTTTTAAATAATCCAATCAAATCATTCTTCCAGTTGTCCAAATTATGGTCGCAGGAGTCACAGACCAGCTGTCATAGGGCAAGAAGCAGGGTACAGTTCACAGTTCCTGGTCAGTTCACCAATCTGTTGCAGGGCTAACATACATAGAGTGAAGACATAGGGAGAACACCCAACTCCACACATAATAATACTAATAATAATTAAATTAGATTTTAGTGATTATTGTTACTATAGGAAACTTCTAAACATACTGTGGCCCACATAGAGATCAGCACACTGAAGTGAATCACAAAGATCACCAGCATTATTTGGACTCTTATAATGGATGACTAAACATTCATAACACAATGCTAACAGATTAGGAATTAACGCAAATCTATGTGACGGTTCGTCGTACCTGTTGCATTTCTTGCACGGAAAAATCTGCTCAGCTTCCTGCGAGGGCTTCGGTGGCACCCGGGGCTTCTTTGCAGGAGGCTCGGCCCGAGACTGATGAGCCTCTTTGTTAACAGTCTCTGGCTCTTTGAGCACCAGCACTGTGCCTGCCTGAAGAGGAAAAAACATAAGATTGGGTTTTAGCACAGTTTGGACTCCAATGGTTCATAAAATTGTGATTTAAAAAAACAAAAAAAAAACTATATACATTTTTGTTTCGGTTATTTTAAACTGATATATTAACTGATAACGATGTTTCAAAGAAGTATGAACTGAAATCCTTACATAGTCATGAACCTGTAATGACTGAGCGACCCTCGCCTGCTGGTTTCTTTCATTGATCTGCTCTAAAGAAATATTCTTCTTGTCATCCACATCCGCTTCACCTTGAGTCATCTTCGGCTGCTGTGAACTCTGTAACAAATCCCACCAGGGAAATCAGTCAGACTATGACCCAGAATATTAAACATCAAGACAATAAGATCCTTGTTCCTTCATTAAAGGGGACTTCTAATTTTTTCCTCCACTCTTACTTCTTAACATTGACAAAAAAAAAAGAAAAAAGAAGGGCAGATGTCCTTAATAAAGTCGCACACAGCTGTTGAGAGTTTTGCAGCCTCCGCCCCTCCGTTAGTTCAACATTTAACAAAAATGCTTTTGTAGTTGTCAGATCCCCCACCCCCCCCCCCTCCCCCCTTTTCTAAAGAAACAAAGCACATCAACAGTGGATAGACAAAGAGTATGACTCTATTTAAGGAACCCAGATGAGGGGCAGCCAATCAGAAGTAAAGTGGGTATCTTGTTTCAGGCTAACAGGCTCTATATATGGGGAAAGATAGGATTAGATTTTTTTTTTAATAATAAATTCCATACAAATGGATCTAGACATCTTCATATAGAATAATAATCATAAATAAATATTATTATTATTCTCCTTTTTTAGACCAGCTAATGCACAACCCTTTTTTTTTCACAACCCCCAACTCATCGTTCTTCATTCCAGTGGTCTTAACATTTTGCATGGACAGAGCACATCCTTATTTTGATACTTTTGTAAAAATGACTGCTGTCAACCAGACATTAGGTCCAGATGGTGTTTTATTGAGGGTCACGCAAATACATGCATCAGAAATGAATGCTGAAGAAAACCACTGGCTCAAAGGTGTCTGTTTCTTTTAGCCGCCATGCATTTAAAATAACATAGCAGCAAAAAGACACGGCACAAAGTAAGTAATGGTGAGTGAAGCTCTCATTTAAAGCCATTTCTTTCTCCATGTGCAGACATCTGCACTCACACTCACTGAAAACCCTTCTTAAAAAAAGTTCAATTTTATTAGATGACAACTGTTATTCACTGTTAAATTATCCTACATGTAATCAAACAGATAAATGAAACGTGGAAGACACATTCAACCATGCACACAGAAACACGCATGATCTATTGCACATACTACGTATATTTTGTACAGTCATGGTATAAAAGTACACCAATCAATTCTAAGGGTTTATGTATAAGGACATAATCTAAAGCACACCTGGTGTACTCAAGTAGTATTAGGTAAATACAACCACAGGTGAGCAACAATAAAACTTATACTATAAAGTGTCATTATTTAACAAAGGTTTTGCCAAAATTAAGAAGCAGTGTTTGAAAAGCTGAGTGCATCCCATAATTCAAGATCTTATTAAACCACTTTTAGAAGCAATAACGTGAAGTAATTGTTTTCTGTGACTTTATCAGTCTCTCACATCGTGGTGGAGGAATTTTGTCCCACCCTTCTTTACAGTGTTGCTTCAGTTCACTGGAGTTTGCAGGCATTTGTTTATGCACAGCTCTCTAAGTTCCTGCCACAGCATTTCAGTCAGGTTGAGGTATGGATGTTAATTAGACAACTGCAACACCTATTTAACACGCTGTCACACAAAAGGCCTCACATGGTCGACTCTGACTGCAAAACCAAGCCCAAATCCTCATCCCTCCACCACTGTGCACGACAGTTGGTATCAGGCGTTTGTGCTATAATTACCATTTGTGCTATAATGTGTGTTTGTACGTGTGGACTTTGAGCAGATGTGGTGCTGTTAATTATGGCCATAAGGCTGTAGAGGTTGTAGAGGCCTACTACTGCACGTCTTCCCCCCTGTTCTCTTACCCAGCGTCCCTGTTTACTCTCCACTGTCCTACCTCAATAAAGGTTCGAAAAATCAATCAAATGCATTTAATTAGCAGCACCTGGCTGCCACATAGTGCTTCCATAGGAATCAAGAAGCTAAGGCTGTACTTTCTCACACAATGCTTCTGCATTTTGGCTTAACTTTCTGCTAAATAACAACACGGTGTAATAGATATTGTTCATCTGGGGTTCTCGAAGGACCAGATTATTTGTATTATGTCCTAATATGTAAGACCTGCATATTGACTCTTTAATATAACTGACAGAGTTAAACCGTACTTACCTTAACGTCCACCACTGCCTCTGCGTGTTTTTCTACAGGCGAATCAGGAGGGCCGAATGTTAAAATCCCATTGCGACCAATCTTCACCTGCTTCTTGTATGTGTAGTAGAACTCCACACACTGAGCCACAGTCTTAGTCCGCACCTTTAAAACAGAGAAGCGTGCACATGTAAAGCTGGATTGAATAATTAGAATGCGTAAAATAATCCTTGAGAAGTCCCTCTGTCTCGGGTTATTTTACCGCTTTTTTTTTAAACCCACATTTCCTATAAAAGTAGTCATTTCCTGTCGCAAAGAGGATGTGAATTTTTCCGTCTGAATAACTTTTGCACTTTTTGAACCTTTTTAAAGATGCGGCTTCACTTTGTGTTGAGAGGTGAGCGTCCCCTTCCTGTTTACTCATTTTCCATTACATCTAAATTTGGCATCATGCAGCAAAGACCGAAAGTCTTAGCTATTATGGTCTTGCTTGATTAAAGCAATTATTTGAATGCCTCGAGGAGTGCGCAAAGGATTTATTGACGCTACGCAGAGTGCATTTAATCGTGTGCAACTGTTTGGTTGCTTTCTTTTTTTTTCTTCCCCCCATTGATTCACAGTTGTTCTTGCTGCAGGGTCAAATTAACGAGCATACCAGTTTCTGCACCAGAAAGAAGTCCTTCCTGTAGGCAGAGATCCCCTTATTGAAAAAACGCTTCTCCTCTGCTGTCCAGCTGTCAGAACCTGAGCGGAAAACAAATACAGTAAAATTAGCTGAGTGAGCATGAGCATAAATTACAGAGAAAGAGAGAGAGAAAGGCAAAGAAAAGCAATTAGCATAAAAAGCTTCCTTTGTGTTGTTGTTGTTGTTACCTGAGTAGTGATAATCTACCAGTTGATGGCCTTTGGGGAAAATTGGATCCTGAAGCATCAAACGTCCCAGTGTTTCCTTAAAAGTTGACATAACCGTGAACAAAGGCATGTCCCTCATTTGAAAGCTATTAACTATGAAACACTTACATTATTTACGCTTCTACATGTAATATCTGTAAGTCACTTTACTCACAAGGAAATCTCCTCCACATTCATGAAAACAGTGTAGAGCCAGCTCCTGATTAGTTCCTCCTCCTCTCAAAACACTCGAACATGCCATGTTCATCAAATCCTCCACTACAAAGAGATGGTGAGGAGCGTTTAAAAGACAGGAGATGGTGACAAAAAGCTCAAACTATGAATACAAAGAGCAGTCGGTGGGCCATGTGTTATGGGGGACACTTACTGCTCTCTTGGTCACCATGTTTGAAGGTGGCGCCATCAATAGGAACCCAAACCAAGTCCGCTTTGTGCTGGTCAGACTCGGAGGAAGCTTTATCTTGCAAATCAGGAATTTCTGCCTGGTACTTTTGCCCAATGTTGATCCGTCTGAATGCCAACACAGAGAGCTGAGTTATGAAGCTGTCAGTGGGAAACCCCAGTAGGCTGTTTGGATGTTTGAAGTGCTACTTACGGTTCGAGGCTCACAGGTGTAGCCTCAGCGTTCAAGGTGAAGAGAGGCGGCGTAACATCTGAACTTGCTGGAAGAGACGTAATTAATTAAAATAAGGAACTCACATATATCACTGCAAGAGAGCTGAAGCAACCGAGACTTACTGGAACGCAGAAGGCTCCGAGCTGCAGACTTGGGCGTGGGCGGAGGCGGCAGGATTTGGTTGGTTACAGCTATGTTAGTGAGGAAGGTGGAGAAGTAGAGTCCGGAGCCCTCCCGCACAGGAGACAGGATGGGTGGCGGCGTGTATGGGGGAAGGGTAAGGGGGTTGTCCACCAGGCGCACTGGAGAACGGAGGTTACTTTGAAAGGAAGTGATGCTGGAGTAGACGGATGGCGCGATGAAGGTGGATGGTTTGGGGGGAGGGATGATGAGAGGTTCGGGACGAGGCCTGCGCTTCAATTTAGCTTTTCCGTCCTCATCAAGTCCTGGATCGCTTTCCTCATCCTGGATGGCAGAGGCAGAGTTAACGCAAACCTATTTTTTTTTTTTTTATAACAATCAAAAAGTGTTTTCTCACCTGACTGATCAAATTCTAGCATCTAGCTATGAAATGAAATGAGGGAACAAGATAAATACAAATGTCAGGAATAAATTCTCCCTGCTATCTTCTAGTCCAGAACACAGCGCCTTCTTCCTGTATTAACCGTCATTGCTCCTGGCCCAGACACAGCCGGCCATTAAGCAGACTGAACGTTCTCATGTGGTTTATAGTGACGCAATTTGAGTTTTTCTGTGTGAAAAGAAACCAAACCACAGGAAAAAGTCACACATTTACAAACTCATCAGCTGATTTGAACCAGACTAAACGTACGGATGTGAAAATGCCCCCGACCTAAAGGTGTGATTGCAGCCGAGCAAATCATCAATACGAGTGACGCGTCGGCTTTTTCACCAGCAGCAAGAACTCCATCACAAGTTTATCCTCGTTCACTGTGCTCTGAGGTCAATGCAGGGGTTATTCATGGACAAATTCACTTTAGAAGTGTCTAGACAAATTAGAATTGATGTTTTCATTGACACAAATCCTGGTTTTGATAAAGATACACAAAGATTTTCCAGAGGTAGCATTCTGTGCAGACCCCTCAGCCTCCTAGTAGATGTATCTATGGTATAATACGATAATACCCAATCAGCCTTTTACAGCTGAGGTGTAAAAAGGGCTCAGGTTAGAAAGGTCTTTTTAAAGTTCACCGATTTCTTATTAAATCTAAGGTCCAGATTGTTATCTGTCATAAAATATCCTTTTGGACTAAAACCGTTTCTGATATTGAAATTATGATAGTGTTTTGAGACATATGGGATACATTTCTGTACTTAAAGGCATGCACCTCTATGTTCAACATTTGAGGAATGGAATTAAAAGGAACCATACCACCCAGAACAACTGAATATGCAAGAAAATATTTGAATGAACATATTTTCTCAGGCCTGTAGTGCCATTTCTCTGTTGGTGTGAAATGCCCATCTTTAGCGGTATCGCCTGTGCATTCAGCTTGCACTTGCCTTGTTGTAATGACTTTGCAAAAATAAATAAAACCCAGCTGCAATTCCAGAAATCCCAGCGCCCAGTTTCTCCAGTAAACAGTTTCATGTAGGAGCTATTTTCTTTTTACTGCCCTCAACTAATCAGAGCTGGAGCTAGCTAAAATCCCCTATGAAGAAGGAAATTTTCAGATTAAATTTGTCGTTTGAAGTCAAACTGCCGCGGCTGCTACACCCCGTACAACATGCCATATGCAGATGAGTAACTGAAACGACAACTTTAAACTCCACATTTGGGCTTTTTTTCTCTCAAAATGAACAGTGACCTTTATTTTCTGGCAGTGAAACTCCATCGTACAGAACCTCTCAGCTCAGCTCTAATATCGTTAATGTTTACTTCTCATGCTGCTGTCACAACCACGAGCTTCTCGTCAAAGCCATATGTGCACCATTTCGTCTGTAGAGCAATATATTTGGCAGATGCACTTCTTTTGGTTTGTTTTTAAACAGAGATTTGTTTCTAGAGAACAGTGGTGCACATAGCACAACTCCACCGGCCGGCTGCGTGGAGTCAGCTTCACGTCCGGCTTCCTCCCACGGTCAAAAGACATGCATGCTAGCTTACTTTGTGATTCTAAACTGGCTGTAGTTCTAAATGTGAGCGTGAATGAGCATCGCATCCATTTTTCTGTACAAGCCCTGTGACAGATTCATGACCTGTCTGGGTTATGTGGTTATGAAAATGTAAGAATGAAAGTCCTTTTGAAAAAGACACTTAAGCTGAATTTTTCAAATGTATTTTTGGCACTTTCAGCACTAACCAGGCCATTGTGTTGCTTTACAGTAAGAGTAAGCAGACATCTCTACAACCAGTTTCTGGGCATCTCACACCAAACCTACTCGACCAGATAAAAATATCTAAGCTCGACTCGGGGTTACGCTGAATTTTGGCATCACACACATAAAATACAATTAATCATCTGGCCTAGTGATGAGTGCACTTCCTGAATCTGACTTCACCATGAACCTACAGTCTATAACAGATGTTCATGTGGTTCAGGATTTTGGAATTAATGAGTCACATCATCTAATTCAGTCCATAAATTGTGGGTTGGTCCAAGTTTCAGTTGCACATCTCTGTTACTCCTCAGCAGATGTCTGAAAGACTCGAAGTCTCAATGTTTAAACACGACGAGATCTGAGGCGACCCATGAGAAGTTGAACGTTGAGGTTGTTTGTGTAACTGGGTGGGATGACATTGTCTTTGCTAACAATACTGCTCAAACTTGCATTTTAAAGGGGGTGTCAAGGTAGTTATGCAATGAGATCTAAGCCCGAATAAACATCTATAGCACAGCGTCTGTAAATGTTTCATCGTGGTATGCAAAAGAGAAAAGAAATGCCTTTGAAGTGACTGAAAGGAAAACAATTCAAATCTCTCGTCCTCAGGGAACTAACCTGAGCAAAACTCTCGGTCATGGTGTTTCTGAGCGATCGCCGGCGAGCCACAATGACAGAAGGTTTGCGATCAGACGGCGCAGCAGGCCGCTCGCCCTGATCAAGCCGCCCCTGAGCCCAGCCACCCTGAGGATCTGTTTGACCTCTGTGCACTGGCACAGACACTGGGATAACCAGAGGCAGCATTGGGGCTTGCTTGCTTGAAGCGCCGTCTTCCTGTTGAGGCACAATAAGGAAAGAGGCAGGAAGATTAGAAAAGGCAGAAGAGAGTTGGGGAAGTAACAGGAAAATAAAGGAAAAGGGATTGAGATATAAAAAGAGGAAGAGGTCCATGTGGTCAGATGAGCTTTTTTTTTTTTTTTGCATTCGTCTTTAATTTAAACAAAAAGAATCAGAATCCCTCTGAACAGAAATATTTATTCTTTTTTTTTTTTCGTAAAATTTGAATCACTAAAAAGTCCCCAAGATACAACAGGCATATAGTTCTTACATTCACCAGCCACTTTATTGGGTACAGCTGCTTTAACTGCACATCAGTGCAAACATCTAATCACACGGCAGCAACTCCGTGCATTTAGGCAAATAGACACAGCTAAGATGGTCCGCTGAAGAGCAAATCAAGCATCAGAAATGCGGAAGAAATGTGATTTGAGTGACTTTAAATGTGGCATTGTTGGTGCCAGATGAGCTTGTCTGCTGCTGATCTAACGAGATTTTCCCACACAAGCATCTCTAGAGATTACAGAGATTGATCAGAAAAAAGAGAAAATATAGTGGCAGTTCTCTGGGAGAACGCCTGGTTGGTGCCAGAGGTCAGAGAGTGTCCAGACTACATTGAGATGTTAAGAAGGCAACAGTACCTTCAACAATAACAATCAAAGTATGCAGAAGAGCATCTCTTAACTCACAACACGACCCACAGCAGCAGAAGACCACACTGGGTGCCACTCCTGTCAGCTAAGAACGGGAAACTGAGGCAACAGCTCAAACAGGCTCAACAAAATTGCACAACAGATGAAAAATGCTGCCTGGTCTGATGAGTGTCAGTTTCTGCTGTGAGATCCAGGTGCTAGGTCAGAATTTACAACAACAACCAACAGGATAGCGCGGTGTACTCAGTGTACTCAAAAGGCCATCTTGACCACTGTTGGGATGTGGCGGAACAGGAGATTCGTGCCATTGACGTGCAGCTGATAAATCTGCAGTGTGATGTCATTATATCAGTATGCATCAAAATCTCTGAGGAATGTTTCCAGCACTTTGCTTTAAGTTATGCATGCACTAGCAGAACTGGGTGTACCTAAAAAAAAAAAAAATGTCCAGTGAACATAGAAAGCAAAAAAAAATTTAAAAAATGCAAATAAAATTCAAAAATATATTATTTGAATAAAAAAAATGGGAGCAACAACAACATGATACTATCATGTCAATTTGGAGAAATTTCTCTGAGACAACTTGTTTAATCGATGCCACAGAGGATTAAAGCATAGCACAGCATGTACCCAATAAAGTGGCAGGTGCTTTACATTTAAGATTTAAAAGCACCCAAATAATAAAGTAACTCACTATTTTCCTGTAAATTAATTCATCAACACCATAATTCAGAAATCAATTTTTAAAAATGTATTTAAAAAAACAAAACAAAAAAAACACAGAGCAGAAACATGAAAGTCTCTTTCAAAACATGTGCATTATACCTGTGAATAAAAATGTAAAAAATTCATAACAGGGTTTTACAAGCACATACTTCTGCAGGCTTTGAGAAGTCCACATGCCTTCTGCTCATTCAAACTCAAAGAAAAACTAGCAAAAATAAATTATCCTGGCTTCTACTGGGGGGGTGGGGGGGGCAAGAATCAGTTTTGTGATTCATAATTTAGGCAAAGTTGAGAACAAAAGTTAAGACACTGGAGCCTCGTCTCCTGACCTAGAAAACAAAGTGCAGTTTACTAACCACAACGCAACAGCTCTGGGTTGTGAATAGCCACCTTAAACCTGTTTGGCGTGTAGTGGGGAGAAAAGGAGTGTAGCTATACAGGTTGGCAGTGCTGCCCCTCCCTAGCTCTGCTGAATGACTGGGAAAAGGCCTGAGGAATGTGGAGGTGTGCAGACTTGCAGCTGCTCCAACGTGCGCACGGTGCAAGAAAGCCGCCGAAAGGCTTCGTAACCCCCCTGAGGGAAGAGGACTACCTGTCGGTGTGCTCGCGTTAAAATGGACTCAACCTGAGTTTTACAAAGATTTTGACTGGTGTTTATGTAAAAAGAAAAAAAAACTGCTAAAGAAACCTTAAAGAAGCAGGCCCCGGTGGGTGTGCCACACTTAAAGTAAATATTGTATATCCTGAATAAAACGACAGAGGGTATTATCTTTCACACAGCAGTAAAATGAGGAGAGCAGATCAAAAAGGTGAATCTTCAGTGAACAGCAGACATTCAGGTTTCACCAGATACCGTCTGTAGTATCGCTGTGCAACTTGGTAAAAAACAGCCAGCAATGGCTGAGGCTCAACAGCTGCACGAGTCGAGTAAACAAGCCCAAGAAAAGGATTTTGTAAACCATAGGGAAGTTCTGCATAGAAACAGAGTCCTTCCTCTTTGTACAGCTGCTTGCCAACTTTGCCAGATGAGAAAATCTGCGCTCACTTGCAAAAATTAGCTGCCTGCGCTGTTCCCTCTCAAGTACGCTGAGCCTAAAGAAAGTATTTCATTGCTTTTTAAAACTATATTAGTCTCATAAATGATTGATAAATTCCCTACAGCAACAGTGTAATGAGCAATTTCTCTTTTACCTTTACAATTTTTGCAGGCAGGGACTCCATCTCTGATGCCTTCTGTGCCAGGGTTTCCAGGTTGATCTCCTTGGATGCCCTCCTTCTCCTACGGATGACCCCTCCTGTTGTCACTTGGCTTTCCCCTGCTTTTGCAGCTTGCCCACCCGCTACTCCGTTTTGGGGCGGTGGAGGCTCTTTGGCTTGAGACCAGATGTTTGTGGAAGGGGGACCCAGTGGCGACTGTCCCTCCCTGGAAAGGCGACGCGAGCGCCGAGGAGCAGCCGCGTTTGCGGGTTCTGTGGGATTTGTGCCGGCCTTTTCGGTGCATTGATCAGGAACGGCTGACGCATCACAGCCTTGAGCCTCCGCTTCCTGCTGCGGCTCTGCCGACTGAACATCTTCTTTGGACCCAGTTTCAGACGAAGGCGGCTCGGCGGGCTGATAAGCTCCGAAGTTTTGGGTCTGCTGCTGTTTTGGTTGCACCTGTGGCTGTGTTCTGTCTTGCTGTGGCACATTTTGCTGCTGTAACTGTTGCTGTTGTTGTTGCTGCTGCTGCTGTTGTTGCATTTGCTGGATTTGTTGCTGTCTCTCCTGGAGCTGCTGGTGATGATACTGTTGCTGGATTTGTTGCTGCAGCTGTTGGATTTGATGCTGCTGGATGTGGTGCTGCTGTTGCTGCAAATGTTGCTGTTGTTGCTGCTGCTGCTGCAGCTGAATCTGATGCTGTTGATGCAACTGTTGTTGCTGCTGCTGCTGCTGCTGTTGTTGTTGCTGTTGTTGTTGTTGTTGTTGATGATGGTGATGATGAATTTGTTGCTGCTGTTGTTGCTGCTGCTGCTGCTGCTGCATCTGGTGTAGAAGCTGCTGCTGAGTTTTGGGCTGCTCACCATAGGGCAGGTTCGCTACTGCCTTGTTTGCCGGAAAAACTGAGTAATAGCCAGATGAGAACTGTTGCTTGCTGGGTCTGAATGTTGCCTGAAAGGGCTGTAGCATGGACCCCTGCAAACCATGAGGTGGCACATGCGACTGGCCTTGGAGCTCCACGCCTTTGTGGCCGTGTTGATAGGCTTGCAGCTGAGCCTGGTGCATTACCGCCGCTGCAGCATGCTGTTCCCACTCGATCCCCCTGCCTTGAGCTGGAGCCTGGGTGGCATCTCTGTAAACCTCCACAGGTCCGGACAGCTGATTTTCCCCTGCCACCGGAAGAGCTACACCTTCGTGGACTCCCTTGTGGAACGTCATCTGATTCCTGACGTTCACTCCACTCATGTAGGGGCCAAAATTCTGCCCCCAGGCCGACACAGGAACTTCCTGGGACCAGCCAGGGGCCTGTAAGGAGTCCTGGTGCACCCATTTTACTGGAGCACCCTGTTGATAGTGTGGTAAACTCTGGGGCCCTTTCTCTTGATTATAAACACCAGAGCTGCTGGCGGAGTCACTGTGGCTCGCCTCTAAAGCTGGCGGTCCCATACCATAATAAACCTCCCCTGGGTGCTGCACAGCCTCTTTCATGGCAGCAGCACGGTGCTTACCACTCTTGTCAGTATTTACTTGAGCAGGAAGACTCATAGTAATAGAGCTTTCAGTCCCGATCTGTGAGCATGCAAAAGCAAGTTGGTGCCTCTGTAGTGTGCTTTCACTGCTTGTGGTAGAGAAATTCTTTAACTGTGTATACAGAGGTATCTGGGAGGAAATATAAATCCCAAAGGAAAGCACAGGGTGGAGAACACGCAGTCCTCCTTCAAGAATCAAATCTGAGGCTCGGTGTCCATCCTCTTTGGGGGTGGAAGACCTTATGATAGAAAGAAGAAGTCAGACACTTTTGTTTTCTTAGAAGACACAAAGTTTTCACTCGACTCTCAGCCGTCTTTGGCAATGAGGAAATTGAGGCCTACACCAGCAGATAGCCCCGTTAGAGTAAAGTGAAAATATACAGGACTGCACCCAGATTGAACAGAGAGAAAGAGTGCGTGCAGAGGGCATTACATGTTTCGAAGGGACAGACAGACCACAACACTGAGGCGCTTACAGTGTAGCTGCCATTTGGCATAACAAGAAATACAGGAAACGAAGGGGCTCGTGCAATCACCCGAGCGATAGCCAGTGATGTTTGTGTGAGAGGAAGAAAAAAAAAAAAAAAAGCAAAAAGGAAGAG
>VURO01004527.1:13872-34519 GCA_015108175.1 Pelvicachromis taeniatus | reverse complement strand
AATTTACCGTAAATTCCGGACTATAGGCCGCTACTTTTTGCACAAGCTTTGAACCCTGCGCCTTATTGTCTGGTGCGGCTTTTCTAAGGCTTTTTCATGATTTTTGTGACATCGTAAGAGGATTTGTTTTGGTTGGCCCTGTACCCATATCTGCAGCAGGTCTCCAAGGTGAACAGCCTCTGGCATGTTAGAACAAGGCAGCTAAGGGAAGTCGGCAAGTCAGATCCATAACTTCAGGATAAGGATTGGCTCTAAGGGCTGGGTCGGTCGGGCGGGCGGCGGTGCGCGGCCCACTTTGCGGGGCTCTTCCGAGGCTGGTGGAGCAGTCGCTCCGTTGCCCTCCACCTGCAAGGCGGGCCGTGCACCGCCGCTACTAGCAACTAGCCCGCTAGCGCTACTAGCCCGCTCGCTAGCGAGCTACTAGCCCGCTAGTGCACCTGCGGCTTTTAGTCTGGTGCGGCTAATGTATGAACAAAATATGATTTTTTAATAATTTCAAGTTGTGCGGCTAATATTCAGGTGCGCTTTGTAGTCCGGAAAATACGGTAATGAATTATGTCACAGTGTTGTGCAGAGAATTAGCCGCTGAGCCGGCACAAACATACACGTCCCGGTCGCTCACTCAGTACTGCTGCTCTCAGCTCGTTCTCATCAATCAGGTGAGATACCTCATGGTTGTTTGCACTCAGTGTGTTGGCTGAAAGCTTCACGGCTCGCTGGTTCTGGCTTCTGGAGAGTAAAACTCAGTCGAGTTCCAGCTCTAGTTTTCTAATTTTTCCTCCTAATGGATTTCTGAACACGGGCCAAACCCAGAAACCTGTGTTTGCAGTAGAGGCTGCTTTTCTTTGAGACACACACACACACACACACACACACACACACACACACAGACACGCTCAGTCAGCTTCCAGTTGATTTTGCACAATGTGTGCATTTGACTCAATTCGCTGTCAGCACAATTAGATTACTTTTCAATCTACTCTGTGACGATGCCAAGAAACCGGCTCTGTTGGGAATGAGAATAACCGAGGTGAAGATGTGACAGCGCGTCACCATCATCAGGGCGAAAAGGTTCATAACAGCAGCAGGCTTCGTATAATCGTCACGTTGTTCAGACGGGGTTGATGTCTGGAAACGGCAGAGGCTCCTTTAACGCCAAATATTCTTCTGTGATGTTTCTCTTTAGGCTTTGAAATCCAAACAACAAGTGCGTTTCACTGTGAAGCAATAACGTTACGTAGCTTTATCTTGATATCTTGATTCTTACATCTTATGACTGTCATGCTGATTCTGCAGCCTGCAAGGCAAAACCGACCTCCTCCCTGAAAACCTTTACGGCTCCCAGGAGCTTCTGAACAGCCACAGTGGGACTCCCGCCTTCTCCCTTATCAAGGTCAGGGGTCAACTCCATATAAAAAAGATGGCGATGTCGAATCAATAATTGTAGCTGAAGCTTGCAGATATCCAAAGACGCTCCTCACTTACTTCTGATAAGGCTGGTAGCTTATAAAACAAAGCTCGTACAGCGATCTTCTCAGCAGATAACACGTTACTGCAGGGCATCTTCTCCCAGTCATGTGTCCTGCATTCCTACATGAACACGTTTCTTATTTGTTTGTATTTGTCCCGCTAACGTCATCAGGGAGACCGTGACACGCGGCAGTCTGAACTCCAGGCTCTGAATCCAGCCTGAGCGCTGCCGGGCTGACGGCGCAGTCATGTGACCTCCTCGCTCTCCTCTCCAGCAGCAGCGTCTGTCTGAGAGCGTCCGACGACCAACAGGTGGATGATTGTGAAGGGATAAGTCTACACAGACGCATCCATCCACAGCAGACAGCAGGTAGACGAAAGCGCCTCAGCAGGGGGTTGATTAAGACCCCCCACTCGGTGGTGAACACGTCTCCTTTATGGGCCAACCTCGAGGGAACCTCAAGGAATATGCTAAGAAATCAAAAGTCGAACATGGAGCTGGTTACAGCGCCTGAGATTGGCGTTTTTCATTTCAGGATATTTTAATACGCAGAGTGAAATATCTCGTAATAACGCCGCGAAGACACAATTGCAGCACATTATAGGCCTAACATTAAATTTAGAGGAAGTAGAATTTCTGAAATGAAAGCTTTATTAAAGCTCAGGTCAAAAGTGTAGCTCTATCATTGTTATGTTGCAGTGCATCATGGGAGCTGGAGTCCGTTTGACCTGCCAAATATTTCCCATAAACTCTGGGCGCTCCCTTTTTCTCGTCTCAGTCCTATTTTCCATCATCTCTCCTTTCCTTTCTGTCCTTCTTTTCACATTCCTCCTCTCCTCACACCAACTTTTGTTTCTTCTTTCTTTCCTATTATTTCATAATATTATTTTCCTATACTTTTTTAATAATCTTCCTCTCCGGTGTCCTTTCACTCGCCCTCTCTCTTCCATCCTTCCCCTCCTTCCTTTCGTGCAGGAATGCAGTCATATGCTTGGACACACACTTGAGAGACACATGCATTTTGACGCAGGGGGAAAAATAAACGTAGCCATCGCTGATCTGAGGAAACACAAAGGCCGAGCCTTCGTTGGTTAAAAGCAGCCGGTGTGTGTAGGGTATAGAGTTAATCTGAACTGTGTGAATCTCGTGAAAAGTCGTGGCTGCGCTGTGATAAAAGAAACTCTGTGTCGAGCTACAGAGCTGCTTTTGTTTGTCACGTACAAAGAAAGTGAGGAAGCTGCTTTTTTTTTTTTAGAGGGTGGATGAAATATGTTTGAGCTAAACTCCTCACTGCAACTCAGCTCTTTCTCCAACTGGACCTTTGTCGACTTTTTGCAGGCAGTAAACGTTTTACAGGATCTCCCTGAGCATTACTGCCATGACTAAGATGGGAATGACCCAGTGGAAGGGTTTCCCATCACTGGACACCATTGCAGGGACAGTTTGTGAGCTTCCTGTCGTTGGATCAGAAGCCAGGTGAACCCTTCATCAGTTACCTTCACAAAAGCAACAATTATCCCTGCGCGCTTTCAATCGCACACCAACCGCTGACCTGTATCATCCAATCAGAGGGAGCTGCCGGTTATGTAACGACGGTTTAATCTGCCGCGCTCTTAAAGATTAGCCGATCTCAGTCAGACGTCGGTCTCTGGGTTTCGTCCAATAAGCAGCACTATCCGGGTTTCCAGACCAAGCCGTCGGTAACCTGCTGCCAAGATCTGCCCAGAGCCAATCCCTCGCCCCGCTCGCTGCCGTGTAATCACTCCTTTACGCAATCCCCTATTTTTAATACTTCTTTCTTTCATTGTGTCATTTTTTTTCTTCTTTTAAATCTGTTGCTATGTGTATTAAAACGTGCTTGTTTCATGCATATGCCTCTTGAATTAGAGTGGAAATTGGAGAGCTGAAAGGGCGTTGGGAGTTATGGAGAATGTGGGGGAAAGGCACACCTCAGCGGGGTTTCCTCTGGTCAGAGATGTGACCTCGGTGACCTTCTGTCGGCATCCATCACCTCACTGAGCAGGGGCGACCCGAGGAGTCACGTCACAGACACCACACCACTGTGACGGAAGTGGAGGTAGGATCTCCTCTCTCCGTCTCATGGTTTGTTTCTCTTTCACCATTTAGTTTCCGGGTAACATTTTTATGTTTCAATTATTCAATCCAATAATTTCAGCTTTTAACTTATAAAACGACAATAAAAAAAAATATTAGGATGAATCTCTTTTAGATAAGGTGAGGAGCTCAGTCATTCCAGAGGGATGGAGCAGAGCCGCTACTCCTACACTGACTCCAGCATCTGAGCAGGATGCCTGCTGAACGCCTCCTGGGTGAAGCGTCTCGGACATGTCTGATCCACTCAAGACACAGATTATATGTGGGGTCTCCTGGGCTTCCACCTGGATGAGGTGGAGGACCTGACCAGACAGGCAAAGAGGTGTGTGCCTCTTTACTTAGGCTGTTGGCCAATGATCAAATTCTTAGACAGCCTAGCATCCATCCATCCGTCCATCCGTCCGTCCGTCCATCCATCCGTCCGTCTGTCCATCCGTCCGTCCGTCCGTCCGTCCGTCCGTCCGTCCGTCCATCCATCCATCCGTCCGTCCGTCCGTCCGTCCGTCCATCCATCCGTCCGTCCGTCCGTACTGAGCTTCTCCAAATCCGAACCAAACAGATTCCTTTACAAAGACTGTGTTGCCCCTCCCCCACGTCTAAAATGTAGGTCAGAGCAAACTCAGCATCTGCTCTCGTGATCATGATGGCAACCGAGTTGGGGGTGACTGTGTTTGGTGGGTGGGGGTGTGTAGCAGGCTGTAAGCAAACCTCCCACAAACCTGTGTGGATATACACAAACTCCACGTGCTGCATCCCTCTCCTGGTAACCCCAAAATTAGGATTGAGACAGAAGAGCAGAACATATGGACCCTCTTTGAGCCTGGGGCTGAGAGAAAGGGATTATGGGAGGTGCCTGCATGTGGACCAGAGATGATGGGAGAAGGGGAAAAAAAGACAAAACCACACCACAGAGAGAGCCTTGGCCGGAGTTTTTCTAAACTACGTGCACAACAGGAAAGCTGTGAAGACATCTGCTTCAGTAAGCTTCATCTTTTTATTATGTTGAACTTCCTACAAAAGCCAAAGACAAAAATGTGCAAAGAAACCTGTCGTGGACGGCAGAGTTCAGGACATGATTATTCAAATCACACACCGACTGTCTGTAGGGAAAGTGTGTTTTCTTAATGCGAGGGCGGCTCAAACGCTCTACTGCACCACCGAGAGCTGTCAGCATCACGGGCGAGCTGAAGGAGCCGGCAACAGACCGATGCCCAAACTGGCCCAACGTGCTGGCTACAACATCAGGTGCCATGTTTTCCTGAGGCCTGGCAACACAGAAG
This sequence comes from Pelvicachromis taeniatus, assembly GCA_015108175.1. Classification (NCBI taxonomy): domain Eukaryota; kingdom Metazoa; phylum Chordata; class Actinopteri; order Cichliformes; family Cichlidae; genus Pelvicachromis; species Pelvicachromis taeniatus. The sequence continues at coordinate 29,653 of VURO01004527.1, read as the reverse complement.
ACAACACACAGCAAGACTGGTGGTCTAGAGTAGGCAAAACTAGAGTAGGCCGAGCAATAAGACACACACACACACACACACACACACACACACACACACACACACACACACACACACACACACACACACACACACACTACAGCTAATGTCTGATGTGGCTGTCAGAAAAACGTCACACGCCAAATAAGTCGTTTTATGTTTTTTTTTTTATTAGCATCGCTGGTTGGACCATCGTCAGCGTGCGACAGCAACATCTGAGCCCCTTTTTGTAGCAAAGAAGGCTAATATAGTTTAGATGTGTGTTGTTGCAGTGTGTAGCTTCCACAGTTCTACCAAAGAACCTACGAACATTACAAATACATAAAATCAAAGGTTTTCCTGGCTCCTCCTTCACCTACTGTGAACAATGGATGTTGTAAACAAAGGCAGAACACAGAGCTACACTGTAAGCACTCCCAAAGGATCTCAGATTACTTTCTATACCCGTTGGCTTTAAATCTGCATGACCAACAAGTTTCTGTTGCGACACAGTGGAGTAAAAACAGGATGCATGACTGGGAGAAGAAAATTAATGGTTGCTCAGTGATCGCGTTACATTATTTTGCAATGTTGGTTAGAAGCCGCCTTCAAGTAGCTGCAGCGGCCGCTTTCGATCAAACACGCTGGCTGTGACGGCCGACTCAAACTAAATCGACCGCACGCCGACAGCAGCTGACTGAGTAGCTGCAGACTGATCACGTCGTGGTCTCAAACCACCGTTTTCCCCTCACGTCACTGTAGCGTTAATAAACCGAACCTTAGAGTAGTAGCTATAAAAGACACAACAGTCATAGTGGGCATTTACAAAGTTTACCGCAATTCAAAATATTAAAATGCTCCATTAGTACAAGTCCATGCAGTCAACTATTCATCATGCATGCTACGTTTTTACTTTGGTGCTGCAGAGGAGCAGTGTCTTAAATCAAACAGAGCCAGCTGTATATTCATCAGAGACTTTTTCTTAAAAGCCTGCACTGCAGATATTAAAAATGGTTCTTTGAGCAGTTATTACCAACTGTTTTAAATGCTTTCATCCCTCTTTGATGCTAGAGATGTCATAGTAAAAAGGCAAAAGCAGTCCATGAAATGCATGACACCGCGTGGCCATAATTCTGCTTCCCTGTCCAGCACTGGCACTGAAGCCTAGCTTTGGATTACCGTATTTTCCGGACTACAAATCACACCTGAATAGTAGCCGCACAACTTGAAATTATGAAAAAAATCATATTTTGTTCATACATTAGCCGCAGGTGCGCGAGCGGGCTAGTAGCGCTAGCGAGCGGGCTAGTAGCGCTAGCGAGCGGGCTAGTTGCTAGTAGCGGCGATGCACGGCTTGCCTTGCAGGTGGAGGGCAACGGAGCGACTGCTCCACCAGCCTCAGAAGAGCCCCGCAAAGCCCCGCGTACCGCCGCCCGACCGACCCAGCCCTTAGAGCCAATCCTTATCCTGAAGTTATGGCTCTGACTTGCCGACTTCCCTTAGCTGCCTTGTTCTAACATGCCAGAGGCTGTTCACCTTGGAGACCTGCTGCAGATATGGGTACAGGGCCAGCCAGAGCCAGCTTGCTAATCTAGTCTCTTTTTCGTGCTAATTCGTACGTGCCGTACAAAGTAGTGCCTACTTTGGTTGGCGGACGGATATGTGACCAACATATCACTCTTTTTCGTGTCTGATCACATGACTTTCTGCCAGGCAAAATGTCGGAACCAAAACAAATCCTCTTACGATGTCACAAAAATCATGAAAAAGCCTTAGAAAAGCCGCACCGGACAATAAGCCGCAGGGTTCAAAGCTCGTGCAAAAAGTAGCGGCTTATAGTCCGGAAATTACGGTACTGGAAATATGAAACAAAGAAATCCCAAGTATGACAGAAAAAAAAATCAATCACAGGATGAGAGCATCGGCCAGAAGAATCAAAGTCTAAATCACCTTCTCTTTTTATTTTCACCCAGTCTGGCATAACACGACATTTTTCTGAGACTGTGAGACATCGGAGACCAATAAATGATAGATTTTTACGTGTCGTATCTGTAACATATGGTGCAAGGGCAGCAGGAAGTCACATTCAGTACCAAAGGGACAGCATGGGACATACAGCAGATTCGACGAGGGCTCTGACTTCCGTCCAAACCCTCAGTAACCATCTGCTCGGGAGTATTTTCCACGCTGGAAACGAAGGCAGAGCAGACCGAAGAGGTGGGATTTCGCAACGGAGCACTTTTGCAGATTCTCGGCTGTGAAAATCTAAAGTTTCTGCTATTTGGACGGTACACAGTTAAAACAAAAAGAAAAAAAAAGCCTGTGGCGTCAGGAATATTAAATATCTAGTTTAATTGCCAGATCAGCAAGTGATTTGAAATCAAACTTAATTAGCAAAATCTATTAACCACGCGGGAAAGAAAGGAAAGGAAGACAAATCTTCATCATACAGCTCCTCTCCTCTCTTTTTTCTTTAAGTAGAATAAACAAGGAGTAGAGAGAAAGGAGTTTAACTGAGACGTAATGAGTAGGCACATCTTTCTTAAAAGATCTTTCTAAAGGTCAACCATTGGCTTCTTTTTTCTTAGACCCAAAACTGCAGCGCTTAATCAGAGACATCCAATTAAAGAGAAGCTCTCTTATTGGTAAGAACCATGTCAAAGCTTTAATGACCAATGCATCCAATTACAACCTCAGAAAATTAGGTTTGGAGGCATTTAACCTGAGAGCTGAGCGTTTTATCCGTCTAATTGGGAAATGAACAACTTCCACGTGGAGATGGAGGCGTTTTGAGAAGGTGCTGCTAACAAAATCGAACCAAATAATCTTTGTGCAGCTCGTGAGGAGCAGCCAAAGGTGCTCAAAGCTCTTGATTCTAGCAGGCAACACGCGACAATGAAAACGGCGTCTGTTGTAGTGTCGCCATAACCGCCGCGTTGCACGTATCTCTGAGACGGCAGCAGCTTTGCCAAGAAACAAAAAACCCAGATTTCAAATATGCGGATCGCTGCAGACGTGTCAGATGGTAACTGAGCTTAAATCAAGCTCTTAGACCAGAACCATGAGCAGGCAGAGACCACCTTTGAACTGCTTTTCTTCATTCTGTGCTATGACTACGTGGTTCATATATCATCGCTTAAAACGAACGAAATAAAAGGAGTAGATCGATACAAAGTGACTGCAGAGTACGGCGAAATGAAAAGGGTTACATCCTGTATCTGCCCAGAGCGCCGTGTGGTTCAGCCTTCATCGGTCTTCATCTTCGAACGTCTTGGAGCAGGTGCGTGGTTTTCCCCCAGCATTATGTTCGGCGTGCACTTCCTCCTCTCCGGCGTGCGACCGGACTCAAACACTTTAATCCTCTCATCTGTGCCTGGAAGCTCAGGACATCCTGGATTTACACAAAGCCTCCTGTGTGTATCTACACACACCCTCCTGTACGGCCTGCAGTGCACCGAGCTTACCTATCACTGGCATTGTTAGGTCTTCTTTCACCACATAGAAATGGGTAAAATGCATTTATTTAGATGCACTCGGGAATTAAAATAAACCTGGATGTGTTTGTTGTCTTTCCACGTGAATGCTCACATGTATCTTTAAAAAAATTAATAATGGCAAAGCCAAATAATCTAAATCTGCCGACGCTGTCAATAAAGTTTTACTCTGGATAACACAGAAAACACCAGAGGGTAACATTTCAGAGGACAAACATATAAACAGTAAGTGCGCCCTCCATGTCGTCAACGTGCTTCCATGTTTTCTCTGGGCAGCCGCCCACGACGACCTCACAAACCCATCCTCACAGAGCTGCGACTCCACCTTTGACCCAAGGACCTCGCAGCTGCTTCGGTTTCCAGTTTCATCCACGTGTTCACCTGTCTGCTGTTCTGTCTGTCTGTCTGCATCTTTCCCCCCCCCTGCTAAGTCTCCTCCCATCATTCCTTCAGTCCATCTTCACTCTGTTCAGTTTATTTAAGGTTCCCTGAAGGAAATCTGAGACGCACACAAACTGCGTTTAGTATCGTTTGCATCCACGATGAGATTACCTGTGACGATGATGTCGTTTGTGCACGAAAATAATTACACGTTTGTATCTGCAGGAGAAAAACCTTAACAAGCTGCTAAACTGCAGTTTGTATTTTCCTCGTGTTTACTGTTAAAACACAAAATGTCATTTGATTTAATCTCACCGGAAAATTAGCGCCATACTGTGCAAGTGATGAAATCATCCACGCAGACTAAGACTGGCTGTACAGTCACTGCAATTTAAGGCTCATTGATGATTTTACTTTCGCAGCTTCTGCAATTTAAAAAACTAGACGGGCCCCTCGTGTGCCAAAGCCACTCTGAAACCTAAAGACCTAAAACCGCTTCCTGGCCATGCTTCACTGCTTCCAGTTTTTTTTCAGCCCTGCTCACATCCAATCAGAGCTTGCGTTCACTAACACTGGATAGCATTGATTACTGTTGTTTTATACTTTACTGTGTCCGTTACGACAATATTTGCGTCATAATGGCCCACATCCGGAGTCGGGCCTGTATTCGGCCTCAACTCGGCTCAGCCGTAGGTCCATCTTATACGGGGCAAATGTCAAGTGTGTGGTGACATCAGGGTGACCCCTAACACATGTAAAGCCCAGACCAGAGATGGCTCAGGGCCACATCTGAAGTCTCCCAGCTGAAGAACTGGCCCGAAAGTGCCTGCTGTCTTCAAGTGAACGTGACTGGTACAGGCCAATAAACCAGTTACGTCTGCATAATGATTAACCCTCACAGTAATGCGACAGCCATACCTGACGTGGTTTAACCTCCTAGGACCTGGGCGTCCACATATGTGGACATCACATTTTGCTCTACAAGGGCCTGAAATCCTCTTACAAGGACATTATGCTGCCACTGTTTGATCGAAATTTAAAAAGAATGTCCTCAAATGTGACTCTCATTTTTCTCAGAAACAAAAATCGTGTAAAAAATAAAATAAAATTTTAAAAAAATCTGGTAATTCTTTGTTTTTACATTCATCAGGTCCCAATCAGCCCAAATATCAAAGAGAAATTAAAAATGCATGCCATGAACGAGTTCGGGTCTTAGGAGGTTCACCATTTCTTTTTGGTCACATGTTTAATCAGACGGCAGAAATCAGACTATTAATTATGCGCTGGCTGAGTGTTCGTGTGTAGCTCTGCTGACGAGCGATTACACGTTTTTAGTGGTTTTCTTAGGAAATAACAGAAGAATTCATCAGTTTATCTTCAGTTTTCTTTAGTGTCTTTGAGACTGACTGTCTTTCAGTCAGACTAAAAATGTATCTGAAGATGAATTTTTTAAGGAGACAAAGAAAACCCAACAACCCCCCCACCCCCCACCCCCACATATTTTCACACGGGACATTTCATATTCCACGCCAAACACGTCTGTGCCAGTTCTGATCAGGTGATAAGAAACTTGACTCTTATCAATAACAAGCCCCTCTATGCACTTCTATCCTAGTCAGTACACACAGACACACACTCTTTCCCACCCTCCTACCTACAAACTGTTTTGTCTGGGAGATAAAAACACGCAAAGAGCCCGGCTGAACACAATGTTAATAACCCTGAAGCAGAGAGTGGGAGCGATTATCTGGATGAGACACTATCAGACTGAAACACGACCGCTGTGGATAAAATGAAAAACACACGAAGCTCCGTCCGTGCACAGCTCGCACTCAGCCAACCTCTTAGATAACACAACGGCGGCCAAAAGCAGACGCTCGTTACTGGAGCGGAGCCACGAGGAGGCTGACTTAGACGTCGAACGTTTGACCTTCTCAGCACAAACACCACCGTTTCACCTTTTCCAAAGCTGTCCAGTGAGGCCGGATTGGAGTCTTTACGGGGCCGATTCTGGCCCTCAGCCCACATGTTTGACACCCCTGATCTACACAAACGATTTGGATCAACATTTATTCAAACGTCAAACAGGAAACTGCTTCAATCTGAAATATAGACGTACAACACAATTAGCATTTACCAATGTGACATCGTGGACTTGGATAGGCCACGCATATTATTGGACTGACACATATATGTTACAGTATGCACTGATATGAACACTTGGAGTCATTTAGAAATGGTGCCATAGTGACTCTAGCTCTGTTGCTTCTGCCTGCAGCACATGCAGCAGAGCAGCATCTCAGCTCAGCAAACAGTGTGTTCACGGTGTAATGTAGCTAAACATGTCAAAATTTGATTTCCCAACCGAAAAGAAATCTATATCTGGACCAGACGCAAATATTTGGGCTCGTTCGCCGTCTGCAAGGTTAATTATTCACACCGCGCAGCAACCTCGAGGCTGGCAAATCAAGACAAAAACCGCAGTACCACCCAAGGCCACTTGGAGTCACCTCTAATAGAGTCCATCTCCTTTAGCTTATTACTTCTGCTTTCCACACATTCAGCTGTGCTGGAAAGGGAGTTCATTGATAACTCATCCATTTAAACTTTCACTATAACTTTAAAACTATGACTTACTGGCTCACGGCTGCTTTGACTCACAGGTTGGTGCCAATGAGGAAACTGGACTTTGTGACTGTGTGCGCCTTTGACACATTTTTAATACAATCACGTTTTTTCAGCTGCTCCCGTTAGGAGTCGCCACCGTGAATCACCTGCCTCCATCTCCCCCTACCCTTAGCATCGTCCTCCGCCACACCAAACCCTCTACATGTCCATCCATTACTCTTCTCTGTGGGTTGGGGCTCTTTTCCACCTGCCTGGCTGCTCCATTCTCCATCCTTCCTCTACACGTGTCCTGGTCACTCCCACTGAAACTATGAGCATCTTCAGCTCTGCTGCCTCCAGCTTGCTCTCCATAAATTACACGAGCAGCTACAGAAGGAAAGAACTTTCTCGCATTAATGTACCTTTAAATTTACGTTAATGGAAAGCATCGCACAAAGAGTCTCGTTTCAGAAACCAGAAGCGTGTCTGCAACATATGTTATAATAATGGTGACATCAAAGCTGAAAATCTTTAGCTGCTTTTACAACCAACCACAGGCAATCCTGCCCACAGTGCAGCTTTGTTGTTCTCAGTGTGGAGACTCCCTTCAGCAGAGAATCCACAGAGCCACATTCACTGACATGTGCTTATGTTTTCCTAACAAGCAAACTCTTGCGGTCGTGGGAATAATGACGGACTTTTCTCGAAATCAAAGGGGAAAAGTAATAATCCTCTGGTGACGCATAACCTCTCACCGAGTCAGCAGGCCCGAGCCGACAGTAGACGGATTTCACCCGTCTGATAAAAGGCCCATGTCAGGAATGACTTGTCCATCTCTATCCATTGAGTCCTGAGGCAGGTCGACGACTTGTTTATGTCGTTTCAAACTGAAGACTGAGTACACGGTGAAGCTGCGAAGTTACACCAAAAGTATGTACTGCTCAGCGGCTCAAATTCTGATCCGTCAGCCTTCTGGTTTTTTGTTCGAGAGCAGCAGAACTTCAGCAAAGTTTTGCTCACAGCTGTAAAAACCCAAACAGAACTTCTGCCATGTTTGTGCAAAGCACGGCTTGCAGGAGTACTCTTTTTAGCCTTTAGCTGCTGCAGGATAATAACTTTTGTTTTCTAGCGATGAAAGCAACCAGGAATAATGAGGTCAAAGGTCAAAGCTGAATATCTGCAATGACAGATGATCAGCTGGATCTCCACGCAGCGTTCTTAGGGTGACCTAATACTTTAGAGTTCACAGCTCGTGTCGTATTCAGAGACAGTATTGGGTGACTTTCAGAGCGTGTCTGTTATTGGCTTAAACCGGTCGAATTCACTGCCACATGACAAATCTGAGGTCATTTTTGCCATTCGGTGGACGCATTTATCCAAACCTTCCTACAGAGCTCTGCGGATGAAGTGTCCAATCCAGGAAAGCGTGAGCGCAGCAGGGCTTAATAAGCACTTTCACAGTCTCTCTTAGCGACGCGAAGCTCCTCGAGTGCCTGGTTCTTTTGGAAAACAAACCAAAGCCGTCTGTGCAACACAAGACATTCCTCACTCTCCCCATGACAGTACAATGCCTCATATGAAGCGGTGCAGGAGAGTCAGACTGTTAAGGATTACACAATGTTGCTGGAGTGAGGGGGGGGGGGTCGTTTGATGCAACTGATGAGCAAACTGGGAGAGCGGGTGAGCTCCAGTTTGACAAAGGGGGGGGTTGGATATGGAGAGCATTTTTGTTTTTAGCCTGAAAGGAGAATATGATGAAATTCGTCTTTCCTTCCAGCAGAAAGAGAGAAAATCGGCTCCGATGTTGAGCGAGAAGCTTCTGCCTGAGCGTTCGCGGAGGAGGGAGGACGTCTACGAAGGATCAGCCTCCATCATGACCCAGTTAGCTGGAGTCAATAATCACTTCCACGCTCGCAAGGAGGGACGCCGACACCTCCACCCCACTCCTGACCACGCCATCGCCACCACCACACACTTTCCTGTGGCCACGCATAGAGCTTTCTATTCGCTGCTCAGATTCCCACCACGCAATGAATAAGCAAAGATTTATTTGTGCAGCAACTTTCAAATGATGAAAAAGTGCTCCGCAAACATATGGGAGTCAATTTACGCCATTCAATTTAAAAAAATAAATAAAAAATCTCTATATATCTCTCTCATATAATCTTGGATGTAGGCAATCTTTTCAAACCTTATAATAGAGTTACAGGATATAATATAATTATGGATAAATTCATTAACAGGGCAATTGAGAAAGTTGATTCCAGCTAATCAATTCAAAGCGATGCATTTGAATTTTGCACTGGTACAATCGCTGAATTAATTCCAAAGTCTCAAGCAATGAAAGCACAAAGAAGCTGATTTGTACCTTTCAATCAAATGTCGCCCTCATACCAGTCGAGCCCAGTGACATCCAGACTTCCTGTTCCTGTGATTGTCACTGGTTGGAGTCCAAGTAGGAAGTCATATAAATCAAAAGTGAAAATAAATTCTAAAACGTAAATGGAATAAATGTGTTTCCAAACAGTTACAACGATCAGCCAAATTCTTCTCTGTAGCCATAGACTGTAAATAAAAGATATGCACATCTGGCTCATTCATGTGTCCAGCAGGGGGCGACTCATCTGGTTTGTACAAGAAGAAGAAGTCTATGAGAAATTCGAAGCACTCGATTTATGACCTCATTAAAGAGTTTCCAAAAAACTTCATCATCTCAATATTTATCGTGTTTACTTTCGACATTTTTCTTCCAATAAAGCTGTTGCTGATTTTTACAGTAGCTCACACCTGTTTCTGCATAGCTAAACAAAAAGTTAAAGCTACTTTTCTAGCTTGAGCTTTAATCTAAGGCACTGGAGCGCTCCAAGGTTCAGTGCTTTTATTCTTCGTGTTAACGAGAGAAACTGCACGGACACGAACACGTCGAAAACGCCGTTGACCTGCTGACCTTTCGGTTACGAGCCGTTCTCCGCCCTCCCCGATTTTTCCATACACAACACTGTTCCTGTTCTTTAAGCCGAACTGAAAACCAGCAGCTTTTCCACATGAGCAGTTCCTGCAAAGTCATTTTCATGACTCCATAATTATCCAGAGACTGTTTCCCTTTGTTCGCGCCGGTGTTGATTACACCAAGATAAATCTACCACCCTGGTCATGGAGTTCAGCCAGGAGCATAAAAATGCAAATCAGTTTCCTTCTCTGTTCAAAAACCATCAACGGTAAAAGGTGTCAGTGCTTTTCTGCATGGTGAGATTTCAAAATTACAACCTTAAAATTCAAATTTCACAAGGAAGGGAAGAGAGGAGGGGAAAAACACACCAGTGACATATGTCTACTCATGAAAATGGAGCTTTCAAAGGATTATTTATGACCAAGAAGGATTACAGGAGCCATAACATTCACATGTTGTAAACTGATCATTAATTTTCTATAAGCAGCCATCTGTCGACCTCGGATGGTCACAGAAGCCTCGGATCTCCTGCGTTGATAATGATAATGATAATGACACGATGACAAGACTAAGAGATTATATATTAACATTTTTATTGACTAATCTTTTACAAAGAGGGGGAAAAAAGACCAACCCTGTGTCCACCTGTTGAATGCAAGTCGAAACATTTGCTTTCCTTGTAGCTCTGGTTTGGTCTCCACCACCTCCGGTTACACATTTCAGGCTCTTGAAACATTAACAGTAAGAATTCCTGGTTAACCCCAACACATGCACACGTATCACCACAGAAATGCCCTAATAAAGACACGCACATCTTCTTTAGGGTCTGACAAACACGTAATCAGCATTAAATACCAGCCCTAGGTGACAATTAGAGTTAGGCGAAGATGGCGACTAGTGCAGCTGCTGCGATATCGCCACAATGATCAGGTGATAACTGGCTGGCAAAACGCAATACACAAAGAAATTCCTGCTATCACAGTTAAATAATAATACTAGTGATAATAAAAGTAGTTTTGGCGAGCCTGGTCTCCAGGAAGTAAAACTCCAGGTTCCCACAGGTGAACCGTGGAGCTGCCAATAATACATCGTGATTATTTCTGCAGCTTCACATGTGACAAACAAAACTACAAAGTGAAATAAGCTCTACCATCAGCATGAATACGTACATGATAAGCAAGCGTTACCGGTTTTGTTCTGTATAAAACTTGATGGGTGCCTCGGGGTTGGTGCACGTAGTTAAGCACTCATCCACGATCAGCACCTGGCTGCCTCGGTGAGCCTTCATCACACTGGGTGAAGGAGGGACGCGTTCTGTTTGTCATGCACAGAGGCACTTTTATTTACATATGTAAAAAGGCACCATCTGGAGTACTGTAAACCTCCAACGCCCAGCCGAGCCACACTTGGCTGCGCTCCAGACTCCCAACAGTCAGGTCCGGGGTTGGATCCCATCGTTTAGAGACGGAGCGACACGGTTTGTATACGAAAGGGGGAGGCAGAGGTCGGAGTCCTCCACTTGTTCCTAATCTGTTACTCTGAGAAGAGCCCGACAAAGTGTCTTTCTGGCCAGCGCGAGCCAAGTCTGGACTTTTTTGGGCAGATGTATCGTCAGCAGCTCCTCGCTGAGCGTCTGTTTTCGGGGCCACGGCTTAGAGATTCCTCTAGTTCAGCCGCGGCGTTCGGACTCTGCGTTCCTGCCGCGCTTCTCCGGTTTAACTGAGGGAAGCGTAATCAGTTTACGCAGTTCATTTACATTCTGGAGCTGCAGGATGTTATCTGTGTTTAGCTGCGAGTGTGGTCTCCTGCAGTGGCCTGTCACACTGTTTGGAGAGCGACTTTTCTAAGCTTTCGAGGACGGAGAACCCAGCCTCTCTTTGTATATTCAATTTCACGGTGCTCTGTGTGTGTGTGTGTGTGTGTGTGTGTGTGTGTGTGTGCGGCAGCCACTCTCAAACTTTCCATGACAGTCGCTGCTGTGCAGGTCAGTCCAGCTGTTTCAAGTCTCCTGGAATTCGAGACAATTGGAGCTTCTCCAGAAACATCTGGTGCTGTTCAAGATTCCTTCGGTGCTTTCTGCAGACGTTCAGCTCGACCACACCGCTGCGTGACCTGCTACGATGGTCTTTTCACGCACACTGTGGGAGCGCGGCGTCGTTTTGGAAGGTGCTCAGTGACATGTTGTCCACGTGTTACTGCAACTAATCTTTTCCTGGCAGCTTTTCCTGGCAGGCTCGTTGCATGTGTGCTGCTCAGAAGTTTATCACCCCGACATACCGAGAGGCAGACGAGCAGCCAAACCTCGGCCTCGTCTCCAGCGGGCCGTGGCATTGTTAACGTTCGCTGCACAATGCTCCTCTTATCCGTCAACTCTGGAAGCCAAGCAGCACTCTAATCTCAGAAGTGGTTCAAACCAGTTTGGGGAACGTCGTCGAGGATGAGGGCGATTTTAGGCTCATTCCTGGGATAAGAGGAAGAGGTTTGCTTCTTTCCAGGTTGTGAAGCAGATGGAATTCATCACTCGCGCTCTCTCTCTTCCTACTGCCTCCTGTGACCTTCAGAGCGACTGCTAAAAACCTGTTTTCAACTATAGCTTTAGTTTAGCTTGGCCTTTGCACCACGGCAGCAGGTAACTCCACAGACCTCTGCCATATGGGCTCGTCAGTGCACTAAAGAGGCAAATAAGTTGGGATTTTACAAGGCATTAGCTAAAAACAGGGAGAGTATTTGTATCAGCTGTGGGAGTTGGTGGGGTCATGATCAAAAGAGCTCCTGAAGAGGCCACTTAGCTCCAACACTTTTTAAAACTGAGACGTTTGGATGACAGCAAAGGCATCGTTGATAGCGTCCAACAACAGTCAGGTGTTTGTGCTAACGTGCGGGAAACATCTCCACATTAAAGCTGTAGACATTTAACTAATTATGTTCAAAAAAGTCATTTTTTTACTTTTCCAAACTGCAAAGTCAGAATTTAAGAACCATTAAATTCCACTTCCCTTACCTTAACATTAAGAAAACTTCTGAAAGGTCTTTTACGGACATTTCTACACTAACCTTTTATTTAGATCTAAAATTAACTGTGATCAACATCAGTGACCAGATCACATTTTATGTCCTTGGGGAAGCTCCAAGATTTAGGATGAAAAATAAACTCCAGTCAGTAAACGCCTAAACTTACTGACAGTTGAGCGCGCTAATTTTTTCCGTTGACTGCTTCTCTTAGCTTCAATTAGCAAACGTACTCGTGGGCAAATAAATAAATAAACAGCTCTTGTAAAAACGATCGGTGAAAGGCTCAGCCTACTGTCGATATGTTCGTCCAATCGTCTGAATACTTATTTTCATTGTTTGCAGGCGTCAATAGTTTAACCAGTCAGTGGAGTCAATACAGTCTAACTGCCATCAAATCCAAGCCAAGTCCTGAACTTTCCAACCTCCACGTCAAACTTTGAAACAAAGATATCTTTTCTTAAAGACATAATTTGTGAGTTTGATACACCTTTGTGAGGAGTCTCGGCTAAATAACAGAACTATCTGTTTCACAAAGAAGCATCAGAACATCGCGTCCTCTAAAATGATCCAACATTTGACTCAGAGTTCATAAAACATGAACTAATAAAAGTTTAGATCATTGTAGGATTTAAGTTATTGACTGAGCTGTAGCTCAGACCTGCTGATTGATCTCTTATCACCTTTAACTGAACGTATGCTACAGTCTCACTGTGCTGTGCACACTGTTTACATAAGGAAAGCACCAACTGTGTTGGCATCTTGTTCAAGAAGATTCAAACAGGCTTCACCAGCTGTTTGTTATAGTAACCAAAAAGCATAAAGCCACAAGATCACAAGGGACACCACACTGCTGCCCAGGCCGAGCCTGTTTTCACACTACGACTCCATCAAAGACCTTTTTTCTCCCCTTAGGTTCCCTGCAAAGAATGCCAGCTGGCAGCGGGTGAGTCACAGGCCAGCAGTGTTTGAAGAGAATGTGTTTCCACACAGACACACTGAAGACAGTTCACAGGACAGAGTGGCATGAAAGGCGAGCATACCTCGTGGACAGAAACTAGCTGACAAAGATGCTGCGTTTGTCTGCAGAGTGGAGCATGCTCAAACATGTGTGCAGCCTCTATTTGTGCGGTCACGCGCCGCAATGAGGAGGTAGTTTCAGATTTGATTTAACTGCAAAAAAACAAAATAAAAGACCCTTCTGGGATGGGCTTGTGAGGAGACCTCCATCAGCGTGGACTGCAGCTGACGTAGGTAGCATCTGGTCTGCTCTGGAGAGCCACCCTGAGTTGTAATAATGTAATAATATGGTTACATTTTCCATGATAAGCAATGATCCCAATCGTAAACTAGAAACTGTGTTCGATGTTGGGCTTCACTCACATGTTCCTTTACTTGGTGTGACTGTAAGTGCAGAAAAACTGGAATATGGAAAAGGAGAATTGGCGTTTGGTGCACGTCGATCAGAACACACGTATTTATTTGTATTTTGATGATTAGGTCTTCCGCTGCTGTGATCACGCTGCTGAATATCGTTCCGAGACACAGACACATTCGCAAACACGTTTTCGTTGTCGCGGTCACTAAAGCCGTCGTCGACACAAACGCACAGACACACCGACGAGGTGGCAGCAGTCAAACGGTTCCTTGCTGTAATAATGTAACAGCTAGAATGGTTCAAAGGGAGTCCGCCCAGGACACGAAGCACTGACAGACGCATAGATAAAAAGCGATGAGGGTGGAACGACGTCGTTGCCAAGGCCGATAAACAAAACTGGAATTCGGCGTCCCCCCCCCGGCAGACCGCATCGATCACTGCGGGAGCTCCATATCTCAAACCTCTGCAGTGGATCTAATAAAGCTGTACTATTTAAACGGATTAAGTGCCTCATTGTCCGACTCAGGCCGAGCGCTGTCTGTGCACACAAAAGCCCCAAAGCCTGACTTGGGCAGAGTTCAGCAGCCGACACCACCCCTCCCCTCCCCTCCCCTCCCCTCCCTCGCCGGCGGCAGGAACTGTGTCACCCTTGTGATCATTAACTGCGAGTATTGTTCTCTGAGGAGTTCAGACACAGCGGTGCATTTGATAACAAGCCGGGCGAGTTTTGGACCTTCATTTAAAACTAGTTTGGAACAACAGCGCGGGAGCTGGTGCTGATTAGCCACTGGTAAACCCTCATCAGCTAGAGGTTAACGGGGGGTCAAGAGGTCAAGCTGAAACCTTAAACTAACTGTTACAGCGAACAGCGGGAGGCCGGAGAGCCGCGAGCAGCAGAAACGCATCCGCCTGGGCAAATATTTGTGTCGCGTGTTAAAGAAAAAGTTTCCGAGCGGGAGGGCAGGAGGGCTGGTGATTTGCCTTTTCGTTCCCGCCCACACCCCTCCACCCACCCCTCCCCTCCCCTGAAGACCTCGCTGTTTGAGCAGCAGATCCCTCGCCGCCTCGACAACAAGCGGGAAGTGGCGAAGAGGGAAGAAAACAGGCATGAGAGGGCTGAAAGTGCCTGTCTGAGCAGCTTAATGATGCAATCTGGCAGAAACACTCCCCCCACCCCACTTCACCCGCCGACCATACACACACACACACACACACAAGCCTCCATCACCTCCCCAAATGCCCCTCCCAACTCGCCTGCTCAGGCGGTGACATCACCTCACTGAGAAGCAACATGGCAGAGAACAGTTGCAGAGCTGCACGCGGTTGTTGGACAGCAGTTACGATACGTGAAGCCGTGACAAGAGCAGCACAGATTAGTGAGTCCAAATCTCTCCTTTCACTAGAAAATTCAATGGCGAGAATGTTTAACTGTTGCTTCTGATATATCACACAAGCAGCCGCCACAGGGCACCACTGCTGCGTCTCTGTCTGCGACAGGCAGCCTGAAGGTAAAGCAGACGACCGCCGATCAAATGTGTCCAGATTTGTTTTGTTACTTTTAGACGCATTGACGAGTCGCAGAGAAACTCCAGCTGCTGTCTGCAGCACGAGTAGCACAACAGCGTGATCAGGTGATCGCTCATTAGCTTTAGAAATAAACAGCTCAATCAAAACTGCCCATTCTGATTACTACATCATCAAATAAGGTGAGAACATTTAACAAAAACCACAGAAACAGGACGAGCCAGCTGGATATTAGCTCCCCAAACCAGCATGACCAGTATATGTACACATATAGTAAAAAGTACAAATAATACTGGGCAATATATTTATAATAAAGGGTTTTCTCATAAGTCCACTACCGGTCAGACCATTTATGACGATAAAGGGAGGTCATAATAGATTTTATGTTTTGAATGAAGAATCTTAACTCACAGACCGCTG
>VURO01004527.1:0-13852 GCA_015108175.1 Pelvicachromis taeniatus | reverse complement strand
CGCAGAGAAAAAAAAAAAAAACAAAAACTTTTTTTTTTTTTCTTCTCAGCTCTGACTATTTATTTTCAAGTGAATACACGAATACGTGTCGTGGTACTGTGTGCAGTATTGAAGCATGCAATCCTGCGGTCCGGCTTTCATAAGCCGCCTTAGAAGACAGATGGGGAGTTTAAGTGATCCTACTGGGGGCCGGTCGGCCTGACGGGATTAACCCTGACGGCCTTCAGTGGTCGAGCTCAGCCGGCATGGACGCCGCTGGTCAGAAGAACCGGCCATGTATACATCCAATAATACTGGTTTAATTCGTGCACAAACCGAGATTCACAGAGATCCTCGTAAACAGACTCGACCCCCAACAATAAGGTGGACGTTCGAAAAACACAGTCAAATAAAGATTTGTCCACACAACTGATAATCCACCAAAACACAGGCCGGAGAGAGACGGCAACGGTGCCACATTTAACAACCCAGACCATACAGAAGAAGACGCCGAGCTGCTTTTAAGATCAACAGCATTCGACTGAATCTTAATCTCTTTTAATTGATTTTCAGGTCTAATTAGATTCATATGAGAAAGAACAGCTCCGGCAAAATACTGGAGGTCCCGATTGTTATCGTAAACCACCGACGTTACGCGAGCGAAAGTCGAAAACCTCACATTAGTGCATTACCGCCTTACATTAGCGTCATCCACGCTAAATGAAAAGACGAATAGAAAGGGACTGGCAAGCCGGCAGAGTTTTGAGATGCCTGGAGACAGCCAGTAACATAGCGCTGCCTTTATCTTCAAATAAATAATGAGGTCTCGTGTGAGTCAGAAATGTTTGCTCTATACTTGCGGTTTTGCTTTTCCCCCTTTCTGTTCGGTCTTTTTATGATTTTTTTTTCCAATCGCACGCTTCCATTGAAACAGAAAGAACACGCCGTTAGATTTTTTATGTTAATGACTTGTTTTGTTTTTGTCTTAATATCGCAGACTTCTTCTAATTATGACTTTTTCCTTCATGTAGGTGAATAATGCAGACTTGGGTAGAAATTACAAGGGGGACATAAGCCACACATATATGGCTCACAGTGGTTTGGTCCAATGCCTGCCAGTGGACAAACTCCTTTACTTGTGTGCGAGACATTCTTACTTCTACCACGTAGTAGAAGAAAACATTCGCTTTGTGTGTTTTTGATTATGCAAGCTTTAGACTGGAAACTGAAGGTGCTCACTTTAAACTGGTACCCAGAAGGACCGGCTTGACTTACTTCCTGTTCCTAAACACACCATGGTGTGTGGATAGTGCGTAGTGTTGTGTGATTAAGTGTTTTGTATCTAGAAAAGCGTTATTGCTTGTTTTGTACATACTGTAAATATCTTCCTTCGACCTGCAGCTGTAGGAGCAGGAAGCCTTTTTCCAATCATGTTGGTACCAGGCTCTGGTTTCCAGTAGGCCACAGTGCAACAATTTACTTTTTTCCTCCCTTTTGTTGTTGAGAAAAGCAAATATTTCTTTAATGTAGTGATACTGGGAGCTCCTGGGATTGGTGCTTTCTTTCAAAACACCACAAGACTATGGCACCAGCCCCCACCCCCACCCCACCCCACCCCACCCAAGCAACCACTGGTGACAAGGGAAAAAAGTAGGAGCTGTTGCTTGCGTGAAATTGGTCATAAAACTGTCTACAACACAACACCAACAACCCCTTGGGGTTGATTTGGGTAGCAGCAGGTTGCTGCTGTTGCCAGTGTTTTGAATGGAAGGCCCTGATTTGTCTCCAAACACTTGCCAACTATTCTGCAGTGAAACTCGCTGACCACAGACTGGTCTCTAGGCCTTAGTTATTTGTTATGCTGATGATACAGTGGTATCTCCCTCCTCTCTACATTGTCAGCTGTCTGTTAAATATTAAAAGTCTGCATTCAATTAATCTTTTCAAATCAAATATCAATAAAACTGAACCCTTTGTTGAGGCTCTGGAAAGTACCTGACCTCCGCCTTGATGTTGATAGCTGCTCTAGCTTATCGTGTTCAAAGGTCGGCAGCATGGGTGTCATCCTGAACTGGTCACCTATCAAATTGATTTCTAAGTCTGCTTTTTATGAGCTAAAAAAAAAAAAAAAACACACCTCGCCATCATCACCTCCCACCTCGACTACTGCAATAGTGTCTGCCTCCCAAAGCCCTGGACAGCCGCCAGTATTCTCAGCACTCACTTTAACAATACATCAGCCGTACCTTTATGCATCTTCATGGCTCCCGGTTAAGTTCTCCATCTATAAAATCCTAAATGTAACACAGCTCTTACTTACAAATGTAGAAAACAAAGCCAGTTTAAAGCCGACATGACTAGTCACTTGTTTGATTCCTATGAATTCACGTGAAAGAAAGAAAATAAATGGTCAATTCAACCGCTTATTTTCAAGCAAAAACGCCAAAAACCTGCTAGATGCACCTTCAAATCTGAACACTTGCTGATTCTTCAGCATCTTTTAGTGGTTTTAAACCATTGTGCTGTTTTTACACCAACTACACAAAATAATTAGCAGGGGAAGTAAAGAATCTCAGCCTTAATCAATAATGAAAACAGTCCTTCACGGCGGTGCTCCACTCAACAACCGGACCAACGTTCCTACTCACCGAGCGTTTAGCACAACAAACTGCAGATATGCACGGCTTGACATTTACCCAGGACCCCTTTTCTGCACCCCTACACAAAGCCAAAGACTGAGCTCCCAGAAAATGCTTTCATATAAAAAACACAGTCCTGAACTCCAAATAAACACCAAATCGACTACAGCTACGCCACAGAGCAGCTCGCATAATCACCACAGTCTGGGAATTGTTAACTCAGCTCATTAATAGTTGATTCTGGAGGAAAATACAAGTTTTTACGATCAACGCCCTCTTGTTGGAGCCAGTTAGGTGACTGAGGGGTTTTGTTTTGTTTTTTTAAATCAGACGCTGTCGAGCTTTAAAGCCGGGCTCTCGGGGTTGACATTGATCGGAGAGACGCAGGAGGCAGATCGGGGGTCCTCCGATTGCTTTAATGGCAGATGGAGCAGCCGAAGCCCATTCCTCCGCTTTTTACAAATGGCCTGAGCAAGCACAAATGCCATCTCCGCTCAGATAACGCAGAGGAGGAGGAGGATAAACACGCCGTCTTCTGATCTCGTTTCAAACGTGTCGAGAGCTGTGATGAAATCTGAAAGGTTAAGTGCTCTGAAATGTCGAGGTGAGGACGGAACATCGGCTTTTATCGGAAAGTTTTTAGAACTAAAAAGAAAGAGGACGCTTTAAATCCTAGTTCTGGTTTATTTACATGGCGCGCTCACAATAATTGGCTTGCTGTGACTCTTTGGGTCACGCCAACTTTATAGTCTCGACTTCTGTTGTACAGATTCAGGGGGAAAAAAGGGGAATGGCACAAAACAGTGTGTACGTCGAAGAAAGTTCAAGCAGCTTTAAATCGGAATCCCCACACTGGTTTGTTTACATGTTAGAGGCTGTGTCGGGTTTTTGTGACATAAGATCTCCAACACACGAAAAGACTTTTTACTTGCTACAAGCACACGGAGAACCGACAGATCGTCAACAGAAACAGGAACGAGCCGAGTAAACCAGAAACATCCCAGTCCTCTGAAGCGAAAGTCGTTCGTTTAGCATCGCTTTCTCGAGTTTCTGCGGCACAACTTCGAAATGGTCAACAACCGAGCAGCAACCCCTGAAAGTCAAAACGGAGAGATGGCAAAAACCTGGCTCCAGAAGCCAGTCAATCCCCACAGACTGTACAGCAGAAATAGACACGTTCACAACCTTCCTATGAAAAGGGTGTGAATAGATGGGCCAAAATGCAAGCTTCAGAGCGCCAGTCCACAGACCGATGGACTGTGTTGTCTTTACTGGTCAGTGTGATTGGAAAGTCGCTCGGCTTGGCGGTGGATGCTAACATTCAACCTTCGATAACACCGAGAGAAAAATGTGCAGCTCGGCAGACAGTGAGATAAAGGAGGGCCAAAAAGGGAGACTCATGGGAGTTTCTTTCCACTTCAAGCATAAAGCTAAATTACACTGTGTTCGTTCAGTGGGGGATACCACTCAACCATGTCTCTATCCTGTCTTCCTTCTTTCACCCCAACCGGTGGCAGCAGATGGCCCCGCCCCTCCCTGAGCCTGGTTCTGCCGGAGGTTTCTTCCTGTTAAAAGGGAGTTTTTCCTTCCCACTGTCGCCAAAGTGCTTGCTCATAGGGGGTCATATGATTGTTGGGTTTTTCACTGTATGTATTATTGTAGGGTCTACCTTACAATGTAAAGCGCCTTGAGGCGACTGTTGTTGTGATTTGGCGCTATATAAATAAAATTGAATTGAATTGAATCAAGCCTCATACTGTAGTCAAAAGATACGAACAGGTCAAACATCAAGAGTCTTTAATCTTTTTTTTTTTTTTAAACCAAAAGCTTCTCTGATCTTCTTCCATGAAGTTCACCAATGCACGTGTAGAAAAACACTTTGCAAACATGGTTTTCCGACATGTGCATTGGTGAACTTCATGGAAGAAGATCACGCAGCTCCGTGCTGACAGCTGTTCCACCTGGAGATCAGCAATGTGAGCTACAAGATACGGCCTTTGTTAGAAGATCGCCCACAAGCGCTCCCGCTAATCCTCTCAGCTCTCTCACCGTGAAGTGTTGTGTTTACTGTCGTTTCACAAAGGAAAATATGATACTGGCCACGGTTTCCTCCTCTTCCTCAGGCCACTGGGACGATTGGATAATAATTGGACTTCCTGTAGCTCCGTGAGATACAAAGGTGCTGCAGCACTTTCTGTTGCTGACGTCACATAAATGCGTCTGAAATGTCTCAGCATGCTCGTGTTACTCTGCCCACCATGACCAGCAACAGTCGGCACTCAGTTAAACTGGAAAAAGCAAACTTCCCACTTAATTCCACCTCAACACTGAAAGCAAATCACCTCCGGCAGCCGAATCTGCGTTTCCCGCCGCTTTTCTGACTGGACGTCGACCCGTCTTCCTCTCGCCTGCCGAGAACTGACAACCTGAAACAAACGCCCGCTCGACCCGCTGACATTTCCCGCCCTCAGCTCTGTTGTGCTGCGACGCCGACAGCGAGGCCAGATGAATATTTATGCGGCCGCCTCCTGCGAGAAGCCACCCGCCTCTCGGGTGACAGCTGACGACAAACATGTGGACGGGCCGCGCAGAGGAGGCGGCGGCGCCGTATCGCTCAACCTTGTGTTTCCATTCAACTTCTGCGTTGATGCGTTTATTGATTTCAAGAGCCGTCGCTTCACCAAGTTTCAACAAGCAAGTTCGTTGCTTCTAGTTTGTTCACGTCGTGCGAACTAGTCTCTCTGCGACCTTCTCCAGCACCACGACGCATTTTAATAAAGACGAACAACGAAGAGCCGCCGCTGGGGGACGAGGAGGAAGAGCTGCAGCAGGATGATTTGCATTCAGCTAAAAACGTGTTTGTGGGTAAAGACGACGCTCTGGGGACTCGGCAGCTCTGCTGTTTGGGAAAGAAAACATCACTTTAATTTTGTTTTTCTTCCCGGAGCGGAAAGTTTGTGCGTGCTCGCCTGTGCGCTCAGTGAGCTTTATGTTTTATAACCCTTCAGGCTTTTGAAACTATGGAGGGAAAATTAAAAAAAAAGGAATGAGAAAATAACAACTTCTCTCTTTCCTTTCCTGGAGGAGTATTTCCTCTGCTGTAAATTCGCTGTGTTTGCTCAGCTCGACAGGCTGATCATCTCGGGCTCGTGTCACCTCGCTGGATCTGAAGTGCTGCTCGCCGCAGACGGCCCGCCTGAGACTGTTTTTAACAGCAGCCGCGTCTGCAATAAAGAGGCAATTTCAGCGGATAGTTCTCTGGCGGGAGTCAAGCGAGGACAGCCGGCAGATTTACGTCAAGCGACTGCACGTGTGGAGTCCTGAATCACTGTTCATATCGCTCGAGGGAGACGGCAAACAGACCAAATATGAATTTACGGCCCCGCCGTGTGATAGAAGCTCTGTGCCAGCCTCCCTCCGTCCCCACAGGCCATAATCTCCCAGGAAGGAGGAGAGAAAAAAACATCTCTATGGCAACTGCCAGTCTAAAGGTGAGATGTTATGTTGCAGGAGAAGACACTGTGACCGCTGCACAAATACAGACTGATATTTATCTGTCATCTCTGAAAACCTGCGGTTTTAGCTCTGCTGACAGGAACCGCAGACGGAGCCTTCAATGTAACATCAGAGAGGGAAAAACGAAGCCCTTAAAGTGACATGACAGCGAGGAAAATGGTGCAAATAGGTGTCTTTACCTGAAGCGTTGTAACACCAGCAAACTAAAGCAGTTTTTTAAGATTTTAAGATCCTGAACAACGTGGTGGACGCGGCACGAGACCAGCGGAAACGCTGTTCAAGAGGTTCTGTGGATACACAGTGCACAGAGGACAGAACAGTAGATACGAACAGAACCTTTCAGCACATCCGTCATCAATATTCTGATCTCAGGGGTCCTGGAACATCCCAGTGAAGAAAAATGAAGCCAAAGTGGCAAAAACCCTGCACTTCTTCATTTCGTCTACACAGCGGGCCTTCAAAAAAACCCCAGAAACTATTCAAAAGATCGCCACACCACGTCATTATTGATCCACACCGAGGAGTTAAACACCTGACGCACTTTTACAGACATGGCAACTGTGAGGTGGGATACAGGCTGCTGTAGCGGTTGGGCTTTACCTGATCTTGGGAGTCTGAACGAAAGGTCTTGACGATCAGAGAATTCTGCTCATGTGTATGAAGCGTACAGTGTAGCACTAACTAACAGGCATCTGTGTCTATGTGACACAACCATGCACGTGGACACGCTTGTTAACATTTCCTGTTAACTTATAATAACCACCCTGCTGTCAGTCATTTCAGCCTCCAAAGAAACAAGTGAGAAATGTCAACACTGACGCCTCAAAGCGGCACTTTGATCATGGCGGTTACTTATCCGTCTTATAAAGCACGGGTGGGTGACACTGACCGAGATAAATCGGGCTGCACACTAGTGAATTTAAGCATGTTGGCGGGTCAACATCACCAAAACATTTGTGAAACTCTGCGGCTGCACAGGTGACTCATGAGACGCGCTTTCATCGAGCCAAACATCAGCAAAGTCGTCGAGCTCAGAGTCGTTAACATGAAGCGGCCCTCGGTTCACTCTTTTGGTGCGACGGGCCGGACGGAGACGGTCTGTTGGTCAACTGCTAAATACATTTCCAGTCAGCAACTTTGGAAAGACGGTAATCAGGGACGCAAGGGATCAAAGTCATCACACCATAAAAGCTCCAATCAGAACACTCAAGTCCACGTGAACATCACCAGCGTCATTATCGCTGTGAATCAAACTCCTCCCGCAGGAACCTCGACTCGAAACCACCGCAACCATCGAGTATTCACGCAGTCAGCGTCAGACGGGTGTGTGTCTGCGTGTGTGTGTGTGGGACACATTGTTACGTTGCAGAGTCCGTTACAAACTCCAGTCCGAAGGTCGACCCACACCTGGTTTTAACCGCCAGTAAAAAGCCATCACTCGCTGCGGCGGCGCCCACCTGTTGCAGTAATCAGAGCAACATCCACCCACAGACTCTACAGTTAATCCCTCCATCTAAAGATACGTGTGCGCCACATGTTGCATGGCTGCAGACTGCAGAGCAGAAACGGGCCCGCGGCCGCCTCGCCCAATGAGCTCGTTCGTTTCAGCCACATGTCAGAGTTTGTGAGCTCCGCCTGGATCTCTTGCAGTTGTGCATAAAAGAAAATGAAAGTTTAAAGAAAATTAAAGAGGAGACGCGTGCGGCTGCAGGCGGAGAGACAGAAAAAAAAAAAAAAACGCAGTGGTGTCAGATTTTAGTCCATAACTTGTACCTGATTCAGTAAAATGTCACCGGCTGAATACATTAGACTGTGAGGCGGGAGGCTCGGAGCGCGTGGCCTTTTCTTAACACTGAGAAATCCCAGCGTTCACTTCAGGCTGTTGGGGAGGAAAATTACATCTTTGTCTGCGCTTCATGAAAAATTAATCAGCTCGTTTTCAAAGAATGGCAGAGAAGGAGACGTTTATCTGAGCCGGGTGACAGCATTTAAATCTCCAGTTTACCTTTTAGAGGATTTTTTTTTTTTTTAAGCTTCATTAATGCAACAAAAAGGCGAGAGAGGAAGAGGAGAACCGAGCGGCTATACCTCCAGGATTCTCTCAGCAGATAAATATCTGTGGACACTCTGCACACAGCTCTTAAAACAAACCATAAAATGTGTTTATTTGTGTGCATTCCTCGCCGCCTCCCCTTCCTGTGATGATGACATTTGCTCCTGCAAAATCTCAAATTACTCAAAAGGAGAGAACCGGGTTGGAGCAGCAGTTGGGTTTCCCAGAAGAGCGTGGTTCACAGCGAGCAGTCGGAAGGATCAGAGCTCCATCTCCTCTCAGATCCTGTCACTCTGCTCCGCTCAGCAGGAGCCTCCTGACGTCTCATCACATCCTGCTCTGACAAACTCCGAGAAGCAAATTCATCTGCGAAGAAACCCGAAGATCTGCGACTGAAGCTCAGTAATAATTATGACGGCACAGTTAAAAGGATCGGTTGGATGCAGGATGATTGATCCTGTAACCGTTCGTGTTATGGACAAAACAATTATTCAGTCAATACAAATCTGGGAAGCCACCGGCTGCAGCAGCCGCCGTTTCAGGCTTTTCAGGAAGACGACGGAAACCTGGGCCAAGACTTCCACTTCTGCTGGTCACCGCGGGAAAGCTCGACATCGAGCCGACTACACGCACGCTACTAAGGCTTCAAACTTCAAGCAGAAAGCTGCCGATTCTGCACACTCACATGCAGATATCCATTTTCACAGATTAAGTTACTCAAGACTTCATCAGTGATGACATAAAGTCGTAAGCACGGCCCTAAACTGCAGCAGAGCCCTGTGGAAACCTGATAGTCACGCAGGGCTAGCTCCCAACAGCGCGCAGCTCAGAGCTGCTTTAAACCACGTGAACCGAGGCGGCCCGCGTCTCCGAGAGATGAATTCTGGGAAACGGCCCTACAGGTCCAGAAGACTGCTCAAGCTTGGATTCACACTTCTGTCAGAGTTAAACCTGTCGCCTGTACGGCCGATGAATCCCACAGAGGGACAGAAAGATCTTTCAGGACAGAAGGAACGAGGGAAGAGTGACAGGCCGACTGCTCAGGTCTCACACGGGACTCTCATCAGGACCAGATGTGAGTGAAGCAAGAGCGATTCTAGCATCAGCCCGAGCTCGCCGAAGGGCTTCACTTCTCGATTCAATGAAATGTAACCCTGAAGTAACTTTCAATACGTTCTGCCATGAGGTGAATACACTTACAGAGCAATGCAGCACGAGCACGCCCCTTTGAAATAAAAACCAAACGCACTGCTAATTTCAAACGTGCTGAAGCCTTTCACCGGCTTTTTTAGCTAACGCGCCAAACAGGTCGGCAAGCAGCCGGACGTTTGCAGCCAAAGTAAGAGCTTCAATTATCTGCTGATTAATTCATTAGACAATCAGGAGAAATTCATCACCGGGCCTGTGTGCAGCAGCAGTTAGGTCACTGGCTGACAGCGAAGAGGAGAGTCAGCGACCTGCGAAAATAATTAGATAATCGGCTAATCAGGAAACAAATAAAAACATTGTGGATGTGGACGGCCGAGTGTAGCTGCCAGAAAAGCCGAGAACAGTGCTAGGATTTCATAATAGGAGGGCAAGTTTGAGAAAGAGTGGCCAAAGTGGAAAAAGCACGTCTCTCTTTGTTTAGTTTAGGTTTTACTTGTTCACACCGACACACAATTTCCTCTCACCAGTGAATCTGATGTGCACGTCTTTGGACTGTGGGAGGAAGCAGGCGTACCCGGAGCAAAGGCAGACGCCAAAAACCGGACTGAGAAATGATGCGTTTAACATTTCCTTGGTTGTTTGCAGGGGATGAGATTGGCAGGCGCCCCGTCTGCAGCACATAATGAATGGAAACGGAAACAAACCGAAATCTGCATCAAAACTACAGCAGAGACAACAATGCACGAGCACTGCAGAGCAGCTGAGGTCGGCCTGCTGCGTGTGTGTGTGTGTGTGTGTGTAATCTGCAGTGTGTTGGGATGGACAGCTTGTTATCTGGGCTGGACTGCACAGCTTAATATTCAGCCAGCAGCCAGATTAGCTGAGGACAGCCCGTCAGTCTGCAGCTGCACGAGGAGCGCGGGGTTGTGTGTTTCAGTGCGAGTGTCTATCTCTGTGAGGACCGGTCCAGGCTGCAGACCTGCAGGGTGAGGACGTTTGGGACGTTCGTTTTCCAGCCCTGCTTCTCCAAAATCACATCCAGCAGCAAAATGAAAGCAGTGCTTTTAAACTTGGACCGGGCAGACGTCATTCAAGCGTTTATTTTCCCCAAGTCTGATAAAGAAAGGTATGATTATACCACTCCTTCATGTGGCAGTGGTAGAGCGGGTCACCTCCTCACCGGAAGGTCGGTGGTTCGATCCCAGGCTCCTCCAGTCTACATGCCAAGTATCCTTGGGCAAGATACTAACCCCATGTTTGCCTACTGGTGATGGTCAGAGGGCCCGGTGGCGCCTGTGTCCGGCAGCCTCGCCTCTGTCAGTGCGCCCCAGGGCAGCTGTGGCTACAATGTAGCTCACCATCACCATTGTGTGAATGTGTGAATGTAGTGTGAAGCACTTTGGGGTCCTTAGTGACTAAGTAAAGCGCTATACAAATGCAGGCCATTTACCATTTATTAAAACATGCCACATTCGAGCCACACCCAGACAGTCTCCTGCAGAAACAACAGACCAGAAAGAGCCACAGCTATCCCAGGATGCACTGCAGCGATGCGTCCGAGTGAGAGGTCGCCTCCTCTTTTATCTCAATCACAACTATTCACCGCGCTGCCCACTCTAGCGTCTGCTCGGCAGGCTTTAAAATTCATTCTCAAGTTCACACCTGTGCCCTGAAGGCGCTCAGAGCAGAGGGAATTCTGGGAACTGTAGGTAGGGTAGGAGCAGAGGGGAAGGCTCAAAGAAATGCCGCCACCATTGTCACTGTCAGCATCCAGGTGTCGACACAGCTTCACAGCAGCAACTTTGTGCCCATGAGCAAGGCACTAGGATCTGTTATCCTCACACTTCCTCAGAGAACAGTTTCATGCACTGAATAAAGAGGATGTTTGTTCCATCACCTGCAGCACCTCGAGGATGCTCCCCACCACCTGATGACAGTTAGGAGGGGAACAAGAGGGTGTACTGCCTTGCTCAAGGGCTCTTCAGCAGGGCACAAGGTCCCTGTGAAGCTCTGCCTTCACCTGAGTGCTGACAAAGGCGTTTCCCCGCCCCACTCCCCCCGAGGCGAGAGGCTTCAAAGCATGGAGGAGGGATGATGCGTGGAAATTGAAAAATTAGGTCAAATTCTGCAGGACGTGGGGAAGCTTTGCATCCGCCGCCACCGCACACTCTCACGCCATGAGCAAAGCATGGAAATATTGCAGCGGGGCATCTGACCCCGTTTCCCCGAGACGCACTTGTTTACACTGGAGGAACGCCATCCTCCATCCTCCCCACTCATCCATCCTTCCTCTTCATCACCACTTCTCGCCTCCTCTTTTCAGCGTTCACAGCAGCAGCAGCAGAAACGTTAAAATGCGACGTGTGCATTCACAGTCAGCTGTTACAATCTCTTCCCCTCCCTCCCTCCCTCCCTCTTCCTCTTCCTCTGTGGCGTTTTCTTTCTCCATACATGGCCGAGCCCCACAAAGCCTCCAAAGACTCGGAGAGAAGCAGGGAAAACACAGCTCGCAGGAAGCTGAAATATGACACTGTGATACTCTCCAGGCTGAGAGTGAGTCTGCAGCAATGTGACATATCAATCTGAAGGAGGAGGAGGGGGAGAAAGAGAGGGAGGTAGAGGTGGTGGTGAGGGAGGCTAATGAGAAAATCAATACCCAAGCTGCATTTCAGCATCTTGCAAAACAGCCCGATATAGCACGCTGTAGTGTTATTGAGGGGGGCGCTGGAATATAATGGGAATCATTCATCGCCCCTCTGGAGACAAAGCTGCCTGGCTGCGGTGTGTCATGTGAAAAGTGTGTCTCCTCACAGCTGCGCGCTGCCTGTGCACCATCAGAGCAGCATGCAGGGCTCAGCTCAACAACACTTTAGAATAAAACCTCTCTGACGACAACTTTCCCCACCCAAACGCAAACCTGCGCAGGATTCCCAGGAGAGCCCCACAGCAGCCCGCTGCGCGCCTCCTGCGCTCCACCGAGGCGTCAACGTGCACTTTATGGGTTGTTTATCAGCCATGATGGAAAGAGTCGTGCACAGATCAACAGATTGGGGGTAAAAACGCCACATGTTCTTTGGTTGTTGTCAGGGACGAGCAGAGCAGCATGCATGCGTGTGGAGTTTGGACTCTGGGGAATTATTGTGGGGAATTTTTTTGAAAACTTGAGCAGACAAAATAAACCAGCTAAGTGCTAAAAGGTGATGTGCGGCGTGATTCAAAGGTGAATGCTGGCTGTAAAGTGTCCGTGTTTGGGACACTCTGTAAGGATTGATGAACTCCTTCAGATAATCAACAGTTTATCGATAACGAGGAGCCCCTGCAGGCTTCACTGCAACCTTACTGTGGAGCCCTGGTGCACAGCGGCCACTCCAGTTCATCCACAGCACTTTACGGCATGTTTATCTGTTATCTATATCATTCCCATGACACCTGGCGTCAGGTAACGTTGCGTGACAGTTTGGGGGAGTAAACGTGCAACGATCCCCTTTAAATCCCAGAACACCCTAAGAGCGCTGTGGTCTCTCCACAGCCAGTGACAGCTCTGTTTCCATTTCACTGCCACATCTCCTGCATCCAAATCCCGATCAGTCAAAGCAGCCACTGTGGCAGCGCGTGTGCGTGTGAACAGACATGCACTTGAACTTGTTGGAGCTCAGCACTTTTCCTCCTAGCAGTTCAAACTCAGCAAGGACAAACCGTCCCAGAGCAGCAGCAGCGGCAGCAGCAGCAGCGGCAGCAGCAGCAGCGGCAGCAGCAGCAGCGGCAGCAGCAGCAGCGGCAGCAGCAGCAGCGGCAGCAGCAGCAGCAGCAGCAGAGCCCCGGCAGAGCCGCCGAGGTCCGCGGTGAAACCCAAGTACTCACCCTCGGATAACTCCAGCTCCAGCTCGGCCAGTTTGGCCCGTACCTCCGCAGGAAGCGGCACCGGGTCCCGGTCCGCCATTCTGCCGTTCCAAACCGACTTAAATCTCTGTTTTGCGGCTCTTTCTCCGTGTTTTCAGTCCCCACGCTGCTCCACAAACCACAAAAATCCAAAGTCAGTCACACCGAGTCCGTCAGCGTCGCTCCGTGTGCGGCAGCGGCTCTGCGCGTTCTCCGCAAACCAGTGTGAAGCTACAGCCAACACTGCAGAGCTGCTGCCGGAAACTATATTTTCAAAATAAGATGACAGCGGTAAACCCGCTGCCTGGGGCTCTCGCAACCTTCTAAATTTAACCCTGAGTAAATCACCGGCTGGCTTTAACTAAACTTTTAAATAAAAATAGATTAAAAATAAATAAATTACATTTTTATAATACTTGAATTTTTATGATTGTTTTAATTAAATTTTCAGAATAAAGTATGTTATGAAAATGTTCTATGACTTTAAAAGCAGCTTTATATATTTAGTTACTTATTTGCTCATTTTAAATAAAAATAGGTAAAGCAAGAGCAATCCAGGTTAAAAAGATCTGAATTTAGTTAAAAAACTTTAAAAGGGGTCAGGTTGGTTATGTAATTATTTTTAAACTTTATTTTA
>VURO01004526.1:8295-18490 GCA_015108175.1 Pelvicachromis taeniatus | reverse complement strand
TGTGACAAACACAAAAAAAAAAAAAAAAACTGTTCACATTTTGTTATTTCCTGTCCTTTCAGATCTTTGTCCTGATGACAGGGCGACTGCATCAACTGCCATTAAGAATACAGAGAAAGAGCAACCTGAGATAGAGCCTAATGCGCAGTAGAGCAAAGAGGTGCCACAGTTCTATAAACACCCAGATAAATCTTCCTTTAAATGTACTAAGTAGTGCTGTAGTGTGATCTACATGTGCTGCCATACAATGTTGTGCTGCAGTATAACTGTTTAATACACTATGTCGTCTTTCCAGCTAAGAAAAATCAAGTCTAAATGCCCGGTTTAAATCCTTTTAGTGGTATTTGTACGGATCTAGTTCCCACTGGTTGTGTGTTGTAAATAAAAAGGACTCTAACTTCTTCGTCTGTGTTCTAGTCATTTATTTTCTGATCACCATCACACTGCTGTTCCCCAAAGCATCAGCAAAGACTGTTGCTGAATACCATCAGTGTTAGAGGGAAGAGAAAAGATGCTAAACTCTTAAACCGTTGCCACACAGAGTCCAGAACGCCCCCACAGGGAAACATCCTTCATTCTCCTGCAGAAAAGCTGCTCCAGGTCCTTTTTGAAAGATTTCAACAGCCCAAGACAAGATGTGGCACTTTGCCTGAGTTCATTCAGGAGCAGTGGTGTGGGCAACAGAGGGCTATTGAGCTCGCCTTTCACTGTTGAGAAGAAAAAAAAAAAAGAAAACAAAAAGAGGGGGGAAAGAATAAGACTGCATGCGTGGTCATTAGGAAACCTTCTCTGGTGCATTTGGGCCTGCAGAAAGCCCCTCCACCCCCCCACCCTCTCCTCCTCCTCTTCTTCAGGATTAGCCCTCACACAGAAACGTTTTGTGTGAAGCCCGGAGGGAAAATGAATCGGAGTTAGAAGTTTTCTGTTACAGGTTCGGCAAACATCCCTGTGGCTGACCATGGCTCTGCCTGTTGTTGTATTCCTGTTGGCTCTCATTGCCCTGGGTGCTGCCTCTGCACCTGACTGTAAGGAGCTTGTCAAGCCTTTTATGCCAGAGGACCCCAAACAGGTAAGTCACCCAGTGTTTGCTTTCTCCGTCTTATTTACAACAATGATGCTGGAGTTTATTTACAACATGTAAGGACCATCTGTTTTTTTGTTTTTTTTTGCATCGAGGTGTTTGGAAAATGGATTTATGTGATGGGAGCTGGCGACCCCAAACAGTACCACAAAGCACTGGAGTCTCTGAAAAGCTCCTGGATAGACTTGTCCCCGACTTCCAGCGATCAGATTGTGACTTTGCGATGGGGAGATCACTGCTTGTGAGTTTGGTGATTATGCTATTTCAATATGTTAAGCAGACTTATGCATTTAATGCATTTCGGTATTAAAAGGGAAACATTTAAATTTAGCTGTGAAAGCCAGATTCTTTCATGCCTTGTTGTTTCTCAGTAACCGGTGCATCACGGGGGAGGTAAATGCAACCATCTCAGGGATTGCTACCACATTTCGCAGTAAGTGAGCTACAGAAAGAGGAATTTTCTTCACAACAGACGACAGATTATAATAACCCGTCGCTCTGCTTTGAAAGAAAATCTGTCAGACCACAAAGGACACATCCTGCAGACTTGCTCCGACTGCCTCCTGTGGACCGACACCTTTCGAAACGGGGACGTCACTGGCAGATACATTCTGCAGTTCAGTGAGTCCTGCACTTCTCAGCACATCTAATCTAGGGTTTCAACCTGGATTTTGACGTTCTCTCTTTGCTTGCAGCGAGGACAGGGAAAATTGATTCCAAAGATGTGGGAATTTTCAAGAAACAAGTTGGGTGCTTGAACTTCCCAGAGGAATATCACAGCTATGATGGCAAAACAGGTCAGCAGCTATATAAAAACTTCCAACGACAGAGTTTGCCTGCTCTGCAAAACGTCATATTTAAGTGCAATAGTTTCTAGGTCTTCATTATTTTTGGATCAATTCCATAAAATATAATGCACATGGTGAGGAAATGAGGCCACCGTTTTCCATCCTGCTCAGGGAAACTGTCACATTTTGTTTTTCTTCTTTTTCCTGCAGAGCTGTGCCCTGATGACAAGGAGAGCACGCAGGAATAAGGAGGAGGCGACGTGATTCAAAAAGCTGCTTGCATTAAAAGAAAAATACATACAGTGTTGTCGCATGTTCCGTCTGTATGCTGACATGAATGCGAGAACATCGATTTAACCTCCTCTAAATATTTACTCACAAAACCTGTAACCGCATCGTGTTGTGAAAACCACATCGAAAGCCGTTTTTGTCACAGTTATTAAAACTCTTTATTAACAGTGCACTAACTGTGATACCCATTACTCACTGGAAACACAGATGTGTTGAATATAAAATAAAAAGATGTTGTTATAATGATTTTCTTACTGTGGAATGAATCCAGTATATTCCACATTGTCAAAGTGGTGAGTACATTTTAGGACTATAAAATAACACAAGATAACTGCTTGCATGTAAACACTGATGCTACCTATGTGCTTGTTGTGATACAAATAAATCCAGCGTTGCCACTGGGCTCCAAGGTCGGCACCACATCAAGTTTCATATTTCTTCTAATCCACCTCATGTACTTCTTTTATAACAGTTCGAGCAAACACCGAAGCAGTCTGCTATAGTGTGACTGAGAGTCCGAACAGTTTTTCAGTCCTCGTGTCTTAAGCCATCAGCCTGCTGTAATGGCTCCCCATTTCGGTCTGAACGTTCTCCGTTTTGCACGATCTGCTGCTCTCTGTCAACCTGCTGGTTCTTGTGCTGCTTGTGTGTGAGCTCATCTCGCCCTGTCCCGGCCGCCTGCATCTGAGCAGCGCCAGCACCTGTTTCTGACACTGAGAGGAGCCGAAGTAATAGAGGACCGGATCCAGACAGCAGCTGAAGCTTCCTATGCAGGTGGAGAGCAGGTATGCCTGGTAAGAACTGCTGCTGGCCTTGTGCGCCAGTCGAACGTAGTGAACCATGAGGATGATGTTGGTGGGGGTGAAGCAGACCACAAACACCAGCAGCACAACCGCAGCCATCACCACAGCGCGAGTCTTCTTGGAGCGGTTCTCCACGTTGGCTTCAGCCAGAGCTTGAATGATGCGTACGTAACAGACAACGGTGAATATAAAAGGGATGAAGAAGAACACAGAGGAGTAGATGGGGAAGAAGTAGAGATAGTAAGACTGTAGTTTTCCTACGTCCTGCACATCATGGCATGTGGTGATGCCCAGAGACGATATATGTAAGGTCTGTTCTGAGATCAGCAGGGGGCACACTCCTCCCAGGGATAAGAGCCACATAGCAGCGCACACAGCTGAAGCCGTTTGCGGGCTGCGCCACGTGAGGGAGTTCATGGGGTAAACCACAGCCAGGAAACGGTCAACGCTGATGCACATGACAAGCAGGACGGAGCAGTACATGTTACAGTGGAAGGCAGCTGTGACGGCTCTGCACATGAAGGAGCCGTAAATCCAGTTGTTGCCGTGATAATGGTAGGCGATCTTAAAGGGAAGGAGCAGGCCGAACAGCAGGTCGGCACAGGCCAAGTTGAGCATGTAGATCACCGCCGGCTTCTTGGGACGGATTTGGCGCACGAACATCACCATGGCAAGAAGATTAAGGGGCACGCTGATGATGAAGACGAAGATGTAAACGGTGGGGATGAAACGTGTGGCCAAGCCACCCTCGAGAAATGCTTTGGTCTCATTTGAGACATAATAGTGCTTCCGGGGATGATGGGGGTGAGGGTGGTGTACTTTTATGGACTCCTGCGCCGACCCTGAGCCTCCATCATCTAAGAGTGACAGGTCTAGGTAGTCTGCTGCCTCGTCTCCAACCAATACAAAGTGGCCAGAAAAAGTCCGCAGAAAGGGAGTGGAGCCTTAAAAGGAACGGGAAAATGAAGCAGAAATGTGGTTACACCAAAGGGATGCACAACACAAGCAGAGGACATTTACACTAGGAGCAGTTTGGAAAAGCAGATTTGTTTTACCTGATCAGACTGTTAAATGCATCCACCAGGTT
Organism: Pelvicachromis taeniatus; assembly: GCA_015108175.1. Classification (NCBI taxonomy): domain Eukaryota; kingdom Metazoa; phylum Chordata; class Actinopteri; order Cichliformes; family Cichlidae; genus Pelvicachromis; species Pelvicachromis taeniatus. The sequence goes on along the minus strand of VURO01004526.1, from coordinate 14,440 downwards.
CAAGCTCGTCCTAATTTCGTAATACTGTTTAGTTGACTAATCAATAGAGATCACATGTTTGCGTGACCCCACTGACCATTATTACAATATAAATTAATTTCAAATGTATAGAAAATTACTCATTACTCAACTTTTAGTGCCAAATATAATTATACGCACATTATTTGAACTAGAAATACATTATTTTCTATGAAGTACCAATATTTACACACATCCTCCAGGTTGCTTTCAACCCAGTAACGCCATACCATTTACCTCCTACAAAATAAAATGTTTTTGATATGAGCACCAAGGAAGTGACGTCACCAAGTCTCTTGAAATGCAAAGAGAAGTAAATGTATTATCCAACCTACATTTTTTTTTTTTTTTTTACAGAACATTGAGCTTTTGCTATTGCTTTTATGTATGGACTTGTCTTTTTCATTTTTTCAGCAGCCTCTAAGGGTTACTGAATACTTTGCCCCAGATGTTCAGGACTAGTGTTTAATAAATCGAATACTAGGTTAAAGCAAAACGACACTGCTGAAAATATAAGAATTTTATGATATACAGAAAAAAAAATGCAGTAAAGGTGTGTACTTACTAAATACTTCTACCAAGAACTTCCAACACTGTTGCTTTCAATCCTCGTTTTTTTTGCTTTGTTACTGCAGTGAGATTGTGTTGACTGTTTTTGAACCTTCACTCCTTCGTGTGCAGTGATCTATTTAAAAGTAAATGCTTAAACCGATCCTGCATTTGTTTCTGAGGGAGATACAAATTTAGTAAATTTTACTCCAGCTCCAGAAGAGTACAAGGCAAAGTGTAGTCATCATCATCATCTTAAAGTCTTAGGAAAAGTACTTACCATTTCCAGATGGGAGCGCCGAGCTTTGAAGAGAAAATACAAACAAGCAAATTAAGAGGTGATGCATGGCTTTACTGTAAATCATCTAAATATTTAACAGAGAGTGGAGATTATGTTTGCTGTAGAGTTGCTGAAGGCTTGGTTATTAAAGACAGGAAACTCCACCTCCTCTCCAAATGCACATTTCCTTCCATTTAACAAAAACCATGAGTAATGTCACAGTGACGTGGATCTGAAAGACAAAATAGTTTTTTTCCAAGAGTGAAAGGTTGCCAGACCAGGGAAAAGCACATCGCTGAATATGAATGCATGACAAAAGCACCAAAACAACAACAACTACTTCTAATAATAATAAAGATGATGAGAAGAAGGAGAAGAGATTTGGAATGTGCAATTTATTATGAATATTGTTTAAGCATTAGATATCAATTATATAGCAACAACTACATATAAAAATACATCACATATAGCTTTTAAAATCTTCAAATGTTTTATTAATCAAAACACGTGTCTTTAAATTCTTTCATTAAAAAGGCACTCTATTATTTCAAACAGCCATGCAGGCTGTGCAGCTCCAGTTTCTGAAATAAGACCGTACTGGTTCGTCTGACATTTCCATCAAACTTTTCTCTTTTGCGCAAGAAACATGAACATTACAATTTAATTCTTCAAAATACAGGCTGGGCCATTTATATGAATACACCTTAATAAAACGGAATGGTTGGTGATATTAAAGTCCTGTTTGTGGCACATTAGTATATGTGAGGGGGCAAACTCCTCAAGATGGGTGGTGACCATGGTGGCCATTTAGAAGTCGGCCATCTTGGATACAACTTTTGTTTTTCTCCCCCAATAGGAAGAGGGCCATGTGACACATCAAACTTATTGGAACAAGAAAAACAATGGTGTGCTTGGTTTTAACGTAACTTTATTCCCCTCACATATACTAATGTGCCACAAACAGGACTTTATATCACCAACCATTCCCATTTTATTAAGGTGTATTCATATAAATAGCCCACCCTGTACATTACATTTACAATCACCATGTGGGGGGAAAAAATAATACAGGTACACAAAGTGGACGATAACATTTCATTTTGGTGCGATCCATCAAATTATAGGCAGAACAAACAAACCACGGCACCGTGTGACGTTTTGTGCTGTTCAACAAACTCAGTACATTCAAAAGGCACAACCAGGTTTCTCTCAACTCCTTTATTTCCCGTAGAACTTCTTGTTCAGGAGGAAGATGAGTAAATTGACATTTACTTTGGCTTTGTCGAACATCTTCATGACCGCCACGCCTTCGTACTGCAGCTGAAGTAGATCCTGCCAACATCAATCAAACCATCTTGTTAATGCGCTGTTGCTGCAAATATGGTACAAATTATATGATAATAAAATAGATCACAAGTTCTTTCTAAAGTCAGACTTGTACTGTACTAGCTTTTTTTCCATGACTATTGCTGCCAGTAGTCCATAGAGAAGAAAAGGAAATTCAACCATTTGTCACCAGGATTAAGTGTTGACGAGTGAGTTTTCTAAAGGGAAATGTTTACCTGGAAATGAAGCTGGACTTTTTCCATCTCGACCCCCATAAACTTGGCTTTCACCTCAAAGTCTCCGACTTCCTCAGTGGGCGAAATGTCAAACATGACATTTTTGAACCTGAGAGATAAGAAAAACAATAAAAGTGAACACAGGACATGTGAGAGGACAAGAGTATGTTTAAAATTATAGCCAAAAATGTTGGAGAAGCTCTAAACAGACGTTTGAGCTCCATCTTATGAGTCATTTAATCGAAATGTTTTAGTAGAAACTTTTTGCCACTTTATACACAGCTGCTCTTCATATCTGGTGCAGACTGGCTAAACGTTATAGAAATGGCTGTAAGAAAAGGCGCACAAAGACACATCTTACTGATAATACTACAGTCTGTGGTCCATGATGCAGGTTTGTGTGTTGTGTCCCGTTTTAAACTCCTTATTTTCCCATGACTGTGTGCACATCAACACAAACAAAATATCATTAGATTTGAGGAAGACGCCACGGATATAACAACAATGAGAGACGGCCCATAGAGAGGAGATCCAACATTTGCTTACATGGTGCTCTTAACCTCAATGTAAAAAGATCAAGAACTGATAGTTAATTTCATAATTACATTTCAAAATGCAGACAACCTCATTCTCATCAATGACACCAAAGTTAAGCGTTGAGCAGATAACAATCGTCTCTTAGTTTGAGGACCTGAATCTGCGTCTGAAACCATCTCTCTGATAAAGAAGACCAAATAAAGCCTCTGCTTTCTGAAGCTGAAAAGGGAAACCTGTTGGCAGCTTCGCCCCCTTTCAGCAGTGTGGTACAGTCCAATGTAGCTTGTAGTAAAAGCAGGTGAACACACTGTTGGTACCCAGCTGCCTGCCATCACAAACATCTATTTAAAATACAGCATCTGTATAACATCACCCATGACCCCACTCACAATAGTCTGTTTGATCGTCCCACGAGGGGAAACAGTACCGGTGTCTCAGGGCTTGCACTTTAACATTTGTTTTTCCTTCTCTGGACTGTAAATCTGTTAAACTCGATCGCCTCTCTGGCTCTTAAGCACTTTATCAAATCCACTCTATTAGACGTAGAGCCATACACTGAGGTGTCATACACAATGACTGGATCAGAAAACACCATCAACCAGCACTTTGTCAATAATAGAATACCAGTAATAGTATACCAGGAAATCACTAATATGCTGATATTTTATAATCATCTTATTCTACATTACGTTGTATGGTATTATATTTGCCTTTTCCTTCTTTATACTGTAGTGTAGTATTGTGTTCTCTGCACTGTAGTTGCAGCTCTGCTTGTATGATGACAAATAACATTAAATCAAACACCAAAAAGCTGCAGGTTTTGGGAAAGCGTAACTTTTGTATATCAAGCCATGTTTACAGTACAGTATGGTGAACAAACATCTTTAATCAAGGATGCGACTGAACAAATGATAAATATAAATTGTTTAAATAAAAACACTAAATGTGTTTAACAGCTTCTGCAATCTGAAATGACATGTAATGATATGTAAGAAGGATGTTAGTGCCAAGCCATTTTCAACAAAACTGGTGAAGAACTGAACTCACTGGTTTGTCTGAAGGCCCTCTATCTCCAGAATGACTCCCTTCTCGTGCAGTTTTGCTGCAGTGTACTTCAGAGACTGGGGCTTCCACTTCTTGCTGCCCTTTTCTTCTCCTTTTCCATCCAGTTTTATAGATCTGCGTGAATTCCTGAACCACACAAACACACCGGGGGACATGTGTTACCATTGAATCACAAGTTAACAATCATCCATCAAGTCTTTACTCTAATGAGGTTTGTAAGAAATTAGGATACAACTCACTTCCTGTTTAGGTTATCCAGGCAAGTCTTGATGTAAGCATCATAGTAGTTCATCTGGTCCTGGTAGAAGGCGGTTTTTGAGTTGAGGGCAGTCAGAGTCTGCTGGAGCTTCACAAGCTCGGCTTTCCTCCTCTGTCTGTAGCGCCTTTGGTATCGGATGTCCTGTCAAATACGAGTTTTAGCTTCACTTCACAAATACAGAATGCAGGTCTGCATCTTTAGCTGGGAAAAAGAGCTGCTTATGAACCTTTGATATGTCATTGATGAGGTCCTGGTATTTGTTACTTGCAGTAGCAAGGCCAGCCTGCTCCAGGTTACGAAGGTTCCTGATAATCTTCCTCTTCTTCTGCTCGAGTGGTAGCTGGCTGTCCTCTAAAAGCGCCGGGCTGCTCTTCAGACCTTCTGGTGTCTGAGCATCCTGGACTGCCCTGCGCTCAACAATCTTAGTATGCTCTGATTCCTTAAGGAATAAGTCACATATGAAGTAATAGAATTAATTACACTGAAATGCAAAGAAAAAAAATCAAATGCATATGCTCTGATGAATGAAAGTATCTGACAGGTATATAGAGGAAAAACAAGCTGAGAGACATAGATCACCTGTGCTGCAGTGGCTGGAGTCTCAAGAATTTCCGGCAAAGTCTCTCCAGGTTGGATCCGAATCACATCCACAATCAGCTTTTTGGTCCTGATGCACACACGCACACACAAAAATCAGATGTGACACATTAGCTTCTTTTGTTGCATTTCAGGTCACCAAAGCCACAAATTTGAGCTTATGTTAATTAGATTGCAGAAAACAACTTACTGGTGTTAGCACACATATGTAACAACTGTTGCCACCAAGTACAGAACTAATAAATATCCCTAAAGCACACACCCACATTTTACTCACACTAACTGTGCTAACTAACATTCTGTTAACACTTTCAAATGTATCAAGTTGGGGGGCTTTTCACTCCCTATGTGTTTATAAACCACTCTGCATTTAATCATTAGTTATTATAAAACCTTGGCTCCCTTCCACAGCATGACTTTTGTCTCTTCTCCAGCAGCAGATGGCAGCCCCTCTCTGAGCCTCCCTGCTGTTAAAAGGGAGTTTTTCCTTCCCACTGTCACCAAGTACTTGCTTATTGATAGCCGTCTAATTATTGGGATTTTCTCTCAAATACTGCAGGCACACTGAAGTGACTGTTGTTGAGATTTGGCACTAAATAAATAAAACAAAACTGAACTGAAGCCAAGAGCAGAGATGAATGGATCAATTGAGAACAAAATGTGTATCACCTCAAAAAAAAAATAAATAAATAAATAAAATTATACACTGTATATTATCCCAAGGAGCTCGAGTCTTATAACCGACTTCCAAAGCCTTGTTAGCAGGATATGTCCACCTTCAAATGTCTGGACTCCCATTTGTTTCACTAAATGAACTGTGTCCGAAAATAAGGACAAAACCAACACTGCATTACAGGCAAGATAAGCCAGACCACAAAACCCCTTCCTTTGGAACAGGATATGATAGAAGAGCAGGAAAGACAGCAAAGACGTGCAACTGAAAGATAGCCACAAAGAAACGCACAATGTGTCAAGAAGGGTTGAGTGCAGTACATCACATCGCAATGCCAAACTATATTGGGAATTTCTGAATAAGCGTAATTCAGCGTCATAGCTTTGCTTTAAATACCCATTACAAGTGTGTTACTGGACACACAGGAGTTGCTGTCTCAGCATCCTCCAGTGACACCCTTACTTTGTATTGAGGGTCTTTAAGTCTCTGTCATCTCCTTCCAGCAGCTCAAACTTGCTGGTTAGAGTGAGGGAGATCTCGGTCTTCGCCAGCTGACTCAGAGCACTCTCCCGATTTGGATCATTTGGGTCAACAGCTCCTTCACC
>VURO01004524.1:26183-50911 GCA_015108175.1 Pelvicachromis taeniatus | reverse complement strand
TATTTGACTGTGTTTTATATGAAACCTAAAGACAATAACTGTATTTGAATAACCACTTCAAGATAATATTCTACAATTCAACATTCAGTTTACTAAGAGCTGGCATGGTTTGTAGTTTGGAAAACAAATGATAGGTTCAAAGTGGATTAAACCCTATACATCCAGCACTGTACCTGAAAAGTCTTCGGCTCACTTCTGATCTTTTGTTCATCATCTTTCTCCTTCTAATGCTCTTGCTCTTTCTGCTGCAGCCTCTTGCCCTCCATCTTTTACATATTTCTTCCCTTGGTGTGTGTATTATAAAGCCTTCAACCCAACCAGTGGGTTGCGGTTCCCTCCTAAACCATTCACATGGAACTGGTTAAGAAGACATTCCTTCCATGGAGAGAATGTCTGGCACCAAGCGCCTGTAATACAGAAATCATAAACGGGAGGTCCAGCCTAATCACATCCCGTGGCACTCTCACCCTCTCTGAGCTCCCTTTTCCTCCTTCATCTTCCTCTCATCGTCTCTGAGGGGTTATTAAGAAGGGGATTGGGAGACCAGGAGCATTAGCTGAGCCTATCTTTTCCTTTCCTGGGCAATCTAAGAGTGTAAATCTGGTGGTTGGCAAATGTTCCTGCTTATCTGATGCTCTGTATCCAGTCATGAAAGATGAGTTTTGTATTTGGTTAAATAAAGATATACAAAGAAAAAAGTATAGAAGGAAAACATTTTTTGTGGTGGAGTGTTTTAGTTATTGGCCAATGCTAGCTGGTGGATTCAAAGATGCGGATGACTTGCACAGATTTAAATATTTGCTAATTACTGCTAACATAAAGAAAACTATATGAGAATTTCACTGACAAAGAAAATAAAATCACAGAACAAACCTCTTGGATCTGCTGCTGGTACAATGAGGTAGTCATGCAAGTTACTGTTTCTCATCATCTGGAATAAAATGGTCAAAAAGGCTCCAAAACAGTTGGGAGGTCTTACTTTAGGCCTTACTCAACTTAAGAGCGTAATGAGTAGTGAGTTACGAAAACATAAAAAGAAAAAGAGAAATCACCTGGTAAAGTTGTCATGCAGGGAGAAATTTCCCTTATAAACCAAAACCGCTTTTTGCACCAGGCTGTAAATATGTTTATTTCTACTAGAAAGTTGGGCATTTTAACACGAAGGTCTGTGGGGACTGACTCACTTTGGAAGCCAGACTGAAGTGATCAGCCTTAGTTTTTGGCACTGATCTGTCAGATGCAGCTGACAGGATAATAATAATAACCCAACAGTCTCTAGCACTATGATAGTCTCTATATTATTCAACTTTGTTTGTTGCTCATTTCCTGAACTCATCCTCTCCATCATCATGAATTCTTCCATTAAAGTTTCTTTATTTCATTGTGAAGCGGGGGTTGTGTAAAGCAATGAAACCTCGTTCAAAATTGGAGACCAATTACACTGTGGTATGCAAGGATCAAGCTGGGAGCAAAGGTATCAGAACATTAACTGGGGAGTCTGTAATTTTGGTCTCATCTACACCATTTATAGAATAATGGATCATAAAGATAATGTGGATAGTGGGATCAGGTTTGGTGTGCTCCAAGTAAGTGCTTATGAAACATTGTTAAACTCAATATAAAGCATCTTACATGTACAAACTCGGTGACAATAGAGTGCTGTGCAGAAGTCTTGAGCCAGCCCTCATTTCTTTGTATTTCACTTCCAAGGAATCAGACCTTCCTGTTATTGTGAAAGTGGTCTTGAAAAATAGTTCTCTATGCTTTCTGAAGGTCTTTCAAGGTTTTACTTTGCAGTGGTGTGTGCGGTGCTTTTTCTCTCTCACACATTTAAAGTCCACCTTTCATCCTGTCCAAACAAACAAAAAATACCTAATTCCAAGAGTAAGCTTTTTACCAGTAGCCTGCGACACAAAATGTTTTCCTATTTCATTTCATGTAGTTCAAATTATTTTTTTTTTAAAATACACCAAAAATAACAGTTTCACAGGTATAATATAGTGTTTTGGCATGAAAAATGTGATTCCCAAGAGCTACTACACAAAAACTGGCATGGTGTGCAGTGTATTCTGAAAAGAAAAAGTGGAAATTAAAGAGACGTGACCTAAACTATATAGTGCAGATGGACAGTATCTGAAAGTCATGTTCTCAGAAATAGGGAAAAAGTCAAATCCCTGAGACATGTACATGGCTCTATTTACTAATATCTCATTAAATGGTCTCAGTGGCTTAAAAAGTCATTGTTTATATAAGAGGAGAAAGGGCTGAAGAAGGCTGGACTGAAGACCAGTGCCAACAGGTCTCATGGAGTGAGTGAGTGTAGAGTGTCTACAGCTGCCTATAAAACATGATGGAAGCTCTGTCATAGTTTAGGATTGCATTTTAGAAAGTGGTGCTGGGTATCTTGTTAAAATTGTTGGAATTATGAACACAGAAAAGTGATCTGTGTTGATCTACCGTGTAATGCCAACAAGAAAGAACACTGGAGTAAAAGCGTAGCTTGATATTAAAGCACATAGTGGAACATTACAAAACATTTGAGGCTATGTTGACGAATAAAGGGGATGATACCAAATATTGACTTTCAAGCTTGTCAGAATTACACATTCTCTTTTGGTGCCTGCTGTACTGTAATTCTGTGTATGTTTACACATTTTTCAATAAACTGCTGCACTTATTTTGCATTTTAGCAAAATCTAAAAGAAAAGAAAGGTGGCTTAGTACTTTTGCACATTGCTCTATGTGCATTTTAACATGGGGTATTGTTAGCATTAGCATTATAGTATCATTTGGTATCATTTTGTGTATTACCACTGGGGGTCTCCAAAGCCAGATATTTTCCAAACATAAACAAAGTCAGTAAAGAAAAACTAGATAGAAATTGTTCTTGATGAGTTCCAACTCAGTTAAGCCCTTTTAACATAGCGACATTCACTAATACATGACTGATGATGAAATAAAGATGTGGCTGTAAATACTGCTTTTTAGTTTTTGTATAACAAATCAATTATCTCCTCACAAGTCCAGTTTGTATAACGAATAAACACAAATCTATATTTCTTCCAAAAAGGATAAATGAGCAGTTGATCTTTGCCCTGCTCCTCTCACTTTTCCTCTGTCTTCTTGGAACTGTGTGCCCTCCCCTAATAAGCTCCAACAAGTCTTCGTCAGTCTTTCTGGCTCAGTTTGGGGAACCTACAGATGTCCCTGCCTGTGTTTCCTACTCCTGTTTCTCCACTGCTGCACTTGGCCCTAGTTCTTCCTCTTGGAGAGAGGCAATGAGAAACGGGGCGGCAGAGGATTGCCTCTGTCCCAGTGCCTCATCCGAGCGCCAAGTAGAAGTGGGTTTCCACTTGATGTTCCCACTCCTGACCTTTGGCAATTGAAATCCCAAAATAGAGAAAAATCAAGCTCACGCAAATTTTTCTAGGTGACAGCTTTAAAATTTGCTGGCTGAAATGTAAGCTTCCGTGTTCGGATTTTATTAGCTTTAGGTATTTACTGTTACTTACACAAGCTTGTCAAACTATAATAATGACTATAGTATGTTTTAATATGTTGTAATTTTACATGGATATTTAAAACAGATTGCTCTTAAAAATGAGACTTTGTGTCCCAATGAGATGTACCTGTTTAAATAAAGGTAAAATAAAATAAAAATAAAAACACTGAAGCCAATTGACCTGTTGATTCAAGAGCATTTCCAAGTAGGTTACCTGATTGGGTGCCAGATAATTCATGCTGTCATCGAACACAAATAGTATATTTCATAAATGTATGAAAACACAAGTAGAAGGTAACCAATGATTGTCCTAATTTCTTTCCTGTCTCAACCATTACCGTCTGTCTCAGTGATTTTAGGTCTCTCTCATCATTTTGTCTAAACACTGTGGCACCTCCACATCTCTCTAGGTTTGGGTTTCTTAAGGAAACACCCCATCATTGAACCCTTGAAAAACTGACCGAGGGAAACAATGGTGCCCTTGAATTTCTCCTGCTCATTTTGCATGTAATGATATCTAGATTAAACACAATATTATTTTTGGCCCATGCAAGCCAATCGCGATTTTCTCTCACCCATGTATCAGTGCATGGCGAATGTGGAAAGAGTCCTTATTTCAAAACATCAGCTTTACTTACAGCTTCCTGACGGTAGTTTTGGGGAGAGGGGCAGGGAAAAGAAAGGGTAATTACAGTGTAGAAAGGAAAAGAATACTGAAGCAGCAAAGGAACAAAAATGCATCTCCAAGATCAACCTTTTTCCTGTAGATGGAAAAAGAATGAATTTATGCATGTTCACTCTGACATTAATGGACTTCTTTTTTAAGGTTTATCATGATCCATGATTATTAGTAGCACAATTTGTGGTTGAAAGAAAAATACTCATTTACTTTTTTGCCAAGAGTAAGATATGAAGAGTGTTTGCCCTATAATTATCTCGACTAAGACTGAAAACACAGCAACAGAGCTGGGCTCTCACCTATGAATGCACCTACCAACATTTCAGTAATCTGATTCATGTGCATTGAGGTTTACAGTCCAGCATTCTATGAAGCTGAATAATGGCTCATGCTTTCCATATGTATCTGTAAATGTGACTGGCAGCATATTTTGGGCTATATACTACCTCAAAGCACTTCCAAAATGAGAGCGACCCCAACACATTGCGCTGAGAAGCAAGTGGAAAAACCCAGTTGGAGAACAACTGAACTATGTATGAGACAGCACAAGAAGATGACCTGAATGAATGGCAAATAATATATGATGGAAGTGTTGGAGATAGGCTGCATCCCAAAGTGTTTGCAAACAATGTGTTCTCATTCAGAACAACCTGAACTACTCAAATGATCTGATGTAGACAATTCATCTCACCAAAATGAACTTGGTGACGCGCAGGATGCTGCCAAAGCAGTAACAGCAGTAACAATAGGAAATAACCTATTTTAAATAGGTTTTTATATCTTTACACAATGTATTACTGGCAGCATGTTACAAAAAAACAATTTGTTCCCATTTCTTTAATTCAATTCTTTTCAGTTAAATTTTATTTATATACCACCAAATCAGATCAACAGTTGCCTCAAGGTTCCCTGACTTTGCAGGGTAAAAACCCAGCAGTAAGAGTAGTTTCATTGTTCAGCTGATTCTAATAAAAATGCCTAGGATAACACAGTTTGGCAGGCATAAAATTGTGCTTCTGCACCAACAAGGTAATTCCCAAAGAGCTATTATAGTAAAACTTGGCATAGCTTGGTATGGTGTGAAATGTATCCTTAGTTAAATTCAGGAAAGTGAACAAAAGAAGAAGCGTTAGGCCTAAGCATGTATGTTGCACTTAGGTCTATCGATACGCATTGGAGATCACAGAAAAGTTTTGTCAGATTAGATCCACCATGCAATGCCATCTGATTGTCAGTGGCATCATTTTTCAGCATGACAATGATCCCAAACAGACTGCTAATGCAGCAAAAAACCATACCAAGATAGAAAAACACACAATGGATCACTGACAGTCATGGATTGGCCTCCCCAGAGCACAGACCTTAATTACCTAAGCAGTGTGAGATCATCTTCACAGAGAACAAAACCAAAGGCAGCAAACATCCAAATAAGCCCTTTGAATGTCCTTCAAGAAGCCTGGAGAACTATTCCTGAAGACTACTTAAATTACAAGAAAGCACTGTGTTGCTTTCTTGTAATAATGTTCATACCAAATATTGATTTTTAGGCTTGTTCAAACTTTTTTTGCCTCATATATTGTATTTCCATGTACGTTTGGACATGTTTCAATAAACTGATGCACCTATCTTTTTATCAGAATATAAAGAAATGAGGGGTGGGTCAAGTCCTTTGCACTGTACTGTATATTTATCAAGAAACATTATACATCCTGGTAGGCAGTAAACTAGGCATGTATTTGACTAGTCAACTAGACATATTAACAGTGCTCCCCTTACTAGCTGCCCTCAAATGATAGCAACATGGCTAACACGGTATGTTACATGACAACCACCTCACTTAATGAATGGCATGTGCAGTATCCTTCACTACTGAACCAACAGCTAGCTTGGTGGGTGTTGGTAAGATTATCTCCAATGTGAAATGGGAGAAGACACATAGTAAACAGCATCCAACCATTTCAAGACAATAATGATGTGAATTCCCCTTTCTTTTATTCAAATGTGCCCTCTACCACTACTAAGATACTCACATTCTTCCCTAATTTCTCCCTTCTCATCTAATGTGTCTTTTCTCTGTGGACCCCTGACTAACAGGAGCACAGAGAAACATAGGGTAATCTGTCCGGGTCAATGTGCTGGGCTATGCTGGGGCTCATGTTGAGGCCAGCCTAATCACCTTTCAGATCAGCTTGGAGAACAGAGGAGACTGCACCTTTTATCCCAAACCAAAGTCAACAAGGCAGGATTCTTGGGAAGCATTGCAGACATTCTTGAAAGCTAAGTGAAGGGGTGAAAAAAAGAGCAAATGACCTTTCTCTCCTAAATTTTTAAGAGCAGTAGACAGTGAGGAAGGAGAGAAATAAACTGAAGGACGCTCCAAATGTTCCAGTGATTTTTCTTTTATCACATGTCATCAGTTAAAAATTTGTAGCTGATACTTCCTTTGGTAATATCTTTCCAAAAATGCACAAACATTGTGACCTACATCACTGCTTTCACTCCTGGTTTCCCCGAGGGACACTTAATACCTCCAGTATAGGTGCTGTTTGCACAGATGGACCTCCTCCTTCAGAATTGGCCAACCTTTTGACCGATGCTATTTCCTCTCTACTGTCAACCTGAGCTATCACATGCTGAGTAAAATCTGACATTCACTAAAGACGCCAAGCACAGCAGTACTCGTGTAGGAGTATGAAAGTGATAGTTCACCTTGTGGTTGTAGTATTTGTGCCTTTGGATTTCCTATTTGTGCATCTTACACCTAGAAGGTTACAGAGTACCATCAAACCTGAATCAAAATATACATACATGTTTTAATTACATAAAAACAGGGGTGGGGGTGGGGGGGGGGGTGGATTGCTAAGATCTGTCATAAGTTTTGAAAATGATTTCGAAGCTTGTGGAACCATGGTTAGCTGCAATAATTTGAAGTCATCATTTTCTGTAGGGATTTATAAGTCTCTCACATCATTGTAGAGAAATTTTGTCAAACTATTTTATACAACATCGCTAGATTTTGTTTCTCTTCTAATTTCATTGAGGTTTGAGACAATCGTACATGCACAGCTCTCTTAAAGTCCCAGACTTTGATTGGCTCATTGCATGTTGACTCTTTTTCAGCCGTTCTGTTGTAGATTTGCTGCTGTTCCTGGAATTATTGTCCTGTTGTATGACCATAGTCTCTGCCAAGCTTCAACTGTTGTACTGGTGGCCTCACATTTGACATTTGAATACTTTGGTATACAGAGAAGTTCATTATCGTGCCTCCACCACCGTGCTTGACAGTTGATATGAGATGTTTGTGCTGTGTTTGGTGTCTACCAAATGTGTTGCTGTGCATTTCCCACATCCAGCATTGCAAAACAAAGCCATTCTTCCATGCTCTATTTAGAAAAAAGTGGCTTTCTCTTGTCAACCCTTCCAAAAAAAAAACAATACTTGTTCAGTATTGTACTGTTATGAACTTTAACCTTTAATATACTAATTTAGGGTGAGAATTGCTCTTGGGCTTTATTTTACGTCACCTGAGGGAGAATTTGGTGTGATGGAAAGACTGCGGCATGACTTTGTCACATGTCTGAGTTTTCCAGTTTGTAAGTCATCTGAGGTTGTATGTTCCTAATTGAGTGAAGATAATGATATTTTTATTATGTTTTGATATTTATAACCTTAGAAATCTTTTTACTATGACTCTAAGCAAAACAAGACTCAACTGAGCTTCATGTTTGATCTGAACACAGTATGTTATGTTACTGAGAGCAGTGTGCATTGTTTTGACTGGTGAACAAGTGGTGACCCATATTCAAATAAGACACCCAATCAAAAATATGTCAGCATAAATCTATTCCCTCTAGACACAGATACAGCTCCTTGTAAGCAATCCTACCCTTGATGATCATCCATGCTAGTTTATCCCAAGTCATTGCTGACTACACTTTACTGCAGTGCAGTCTGGAAATATGCCAAAGGAACATATTTCTGCAAAAAGATGCAAAGGAATTACAAAAACATAAGAATCCAACACATTAACCAACATTGTGATTAGAAACAGTAATGTAATTGCATGCATGTAACTAGTTATATGGAGAAAGTTAATTCCCAGCACTGCTCATACCTTTGTTAATTGAAGCGTCTGCATTTTCTGAGTCATAATAACAACTGCGACCGCATTCAAGAAGAATAAAATGAGCGAAATTTAAAGAAAATTAACAGAAAGCAAAAGGATAAGTGGTAGAGAGAAAGTGAATAGTGGTGGCCGTAGGACGATGGGATTGGAGACATTTTGGCCAGGGATGTCAGAAAGGAATCAGTGAATAACTTGGCTTGTTTCTTTGTGGTGAGAACAGCATGGGCTAGAAGCTGGAGCCAGAGCCCACAATGTCTAGCCTGGAAGGTTCTCTCATTAGAAAGATTGGAGCGAGCAACCTCCTGGGAACTGCAGCGCCAGAGTCCTGGGAACGCTTACTCTCAAGGCCAGCTCAGGTATACCGTAGTGGAGATTGCTGTTTTCTTGATTTTTTGTTTTTAATTGGTTGTCACTCAGCTCTTTTGTCTCCGTCCACCATGTGTCTTATGTTTGTGGTGATGCTTGGATTTGCCTACCCCTCTGAGTTTGTCAATTGAGAATGTGTCTGAGAGTATACAATGAGACATGAGCCCAGTCTCTGTACTGCCTCCAATGCCAGAAAAGTCCACTTTGAAGGAGTGCAAAAGCATGCCAGTGTTTTTTGTTTAAACACTCATTTTATAGCTTTCAGGGAGTGGACCAGAGCTGGTTGGCAGGACCAATGACAAAATGCAGAGAAGGAGCACAAGAGAGAAGGGGGGAAGAAAAGCAAAGGGTACAAATATTCCAGTGTGGGGTCCTCGGGCTTACAGATCATTGGGACCATCTGCGGCAAAGCTTTAGAGGCGATCTTTACAGCTCCCCCATAAATGAGGAGAAAAAAAAAATATTTGAACCTGTGCACTCAGCCAGAAACTACAAACGGTCAGAAGCCTTAACAAGAGCAATGCACATGTAATTGCAACAATCAAAAAGTCACAGGGGTGCACATGTAGAAGTCTGTTCTTTCCTAAATGATTCTTGACATGTGGCTCCAATAGCAGGTCATAAAATATCAGTATCTTTAACTTAGCCTCTTTGGAGGGATGCCCGTTTGTTTTAAAGATGATGAGAATGCTTTTTGGAGGTTATCGCTGACTTAGCTGGTGAGTTTAACTCGTGGAATGGCATGTGTGTGTGGGTGTATATCTGCCTAAATATCTGACTGTCAAATGGTGTGATTTCTGTGAGACGCTCTGTCTGAGATTTTCCTGAACTTGCGCTTAAGCATGTGTGTGGCTTGTCAGTGGTCACATTCAAAAATGTGTTCAGAAATACTTTTATATGCTTAGTGCATGAATATGATCTCAGCTTAAGATTAGCTTCACTAGATAGCTATACTAACATTTGTAAAATGTCTGAGAAATGCTTAACCGAAACAGAAACATTTCCAACTAAAGGATTTTAACTGATGAAGACATGTGACTAAAATGTACTCCAGATTGAAATCAAGAAACTCAGTCAATCACTGTTGTTTTAAACGTTTTCCACTCGGGGTGGGAGTGTAAAACATGTTACTTTAGATTAATTATGGCTGTCTCCCAGGTCAGTACTATAAACGTACAGTACCAGGTACGGGTGGTGAGTTATGTGATGTTTGTGAATGATTTTTTTGAGCTTCATAAGTTCCTGAATGTAACTATGTATAGTGTTCATTTACCTGACCAGATAGATTCTTTATAGTTTTTTGGCTCAGGCTGCTGTTTAGCTTGCACTCAGTGTAAAAAGTTTTAAAGAACAAATTTTCTGTCAAATCTCCAGTAAAGTCAAACCAAGCCTTGAGACATGGCAGAGCCAAAGGAATGGCTGCGCAGTCTCACTGAGTACACTCAGTATTGACTCAAATATGGCATCTTCTGTGCAAACAGGACGTGCCACTGCATGACTCCGTGAACAAATAGGAACAAATGTTTTTTTTCAGTGAAATGAGTGAAATAAACTGCATCCTGAAAAAATCTTTATTTATTTTACCCGTCCTTAATCTACAGGACTGATATAATTTGTATGACTAAAAAGTAGAGGAAGCTTAAACTCTGCTACACTGTTTAGTAAAGGTGGTATTCACCAGGCACCCCACCATATGATACCATGACAATGCTTAACTCATGATACGATATTCAAAAAAGTCAAACTTTTATCTTTTTTTTCCAGTAAGATAAAATGATCTTACATTAGTTATTTTTTTGCTGCAAAATGAGATTGTCAGGTACACCAAAACTGTCAGTAAAACTCGCCATAAATGTCAGTCTGCTGCCAAGGTTATGGCAATTACATGTAGTCTGCTTTGAACAACAAACCAATTAACTGTGAGATATTGTCAAACATCATATATGTGTTGCTGTCTATAGAGACAGAAATTCACATTTATCAATTACATTTACACTCAGCCACCTTCCTGTTCTACAGGAATATACCCAGAGCACAATCAGCTAGCAGCAATTTTTGTGGCGTTCCCCCTGAACTGGGCTCATTGACAAAGACTCATTCAGACTGATGGCAAAATGCTGGCAATCAGTAAATCAGATTGCATTTATTTTCAAATCTTCAGCAACCTCTCTGAGAGTGATAGTAGTCAGTCAATTTGCAGAAAGGCTGCCTCCTATCATGTGAAATGAGTCTTATTCACAGTATTCCCACGGGAAGAGAATGCTTAATGTGGAACTATTATGCTTTCCTTTATTTTCTGTTGTAGCTATGCTCATATTTGGCCAAATAAAACAATTTCAATTAAAGAGGTCAGCACATAGTTTATTATGCCTACTAGGGTTACCCCCACCCAACTGCTGCACAAGACTTTGCAGCCAATCAGAAGAAAGTTTGCTCAAAGAGGATCAAACAGTGTCAAACAGTAGTTGAACTGAGGGACTGCAGAGTCCATTAGCAAAAAAATAAAATAAAACTGTAGCTGGGAACAGGCATGACAGAGGCCCTTTAAGGTTATTGTCATGGTCCCTGGGTCTGACACACAGGGTTTTAAATTTAGGGAATGATAAGAGGTTTTGGTTTTGTATTCTATATTGCCATTTAGCTTTCTCTTTGAGTTTGTTTCTATACATTATACAAGTCCCCTTTGTTGTATTGTATATCTTTTTTTCTGTGCCTTTAGTTCCCTGATTGTTTTAGTTGATAGGTTGTTAATCCCCTTTTGTATTCCCATTCTGATCCTTCAATCATGTCTCAATGTTTATGTTCTGTTTCTCTTTAAAGTTAACATGTCATTTGTTACGTCCTTTTTTTGTGTGTGTCTTTGGCTGTTTCTCAATTGCAAGTACGCGAGTCCGGACTCGCGTTCTCGGCAAGATTGGACTTGCTGAGAACGTGAATACGGACCCGCGATTTGTGCAATTGGAACTCCAGCGTACTCGATGATGTCACAGGTCAGGTGAACGTTACCGGGCTGGTCTCGCGAAATGCATGACGGGTTATTTGGCTCCATCAAGTCCACACAAGTCACCACCGATGCATGCTCGATAAAACGAGCGGAGCAAGAACACATCCGGGAACTTTTCGCGTTCTCGGCTTGATGCGTACTTTGAATTGGGACAGTACTTGTCTCCGACTGATGACGTATAATGAGTCCGCGAGAACGCAAGTACACACAAGTACACATATTGGGACGCAGCCTTTAGTCTCTTGTGCATTTTATTTAGTTCTACTTCCTCTGTCTCGTCATGTGTTATTAGTTTCAGCTTTGTTCCCCCCTGTTGCCTGTTCCCTCGTCATGTGTTTACACTGGCTGTGTCTCAATTCCTAGGACGCATCCCTCGTGGGCCACATTTGTAGGTCGATTACGTCACAGCGACGCGACATAGGTCGTCCCAATTCGTAGACTCCTACAAATGCGGCCGACAAATGCGGCCTACATTTCCTCGAATTTGTAGGATGGGTCTGGTGTATCCTACGTGGCCCACCATATCCCAGAAGTCATAGCGCAGCCCAGCCAATTCCAGTTTCCACCACTGGCAGCAGTAACAGAGACAGTAAAACCAAGGAGGTGGAAGCAGTAAGGGCAGGAACAGTTGGTGACGCCAATCTGAAGGCTAGACCGTCCCATTTCACAAACCTCTCACTTCCGGCCTTCTCGGTCTTCAGAGGACCCGGCCGACGTACACCGCCTTATCTACGGCCCACGAGGGTTGCGTCCTAGGAATTGAGACACAGCTATTAATTGTTCTTGGTATATGTTACAGTATGTTATTTTTTAAGTTTCCAGCAATAAAGATGCTTTTAAGTTTTACGTCGTACTTTCTGGGTCTTCCTCTGGCTGCCACACAGCCAGCCTTGACAGTTTTTGTAAAATGACATATGTTACAAAGTTTTCTACATTAAGGAGAAAAGCAACACAGTGAGGGCTTCACATTCACTTTATTTTATTCAACATTTTAGATGAGAAAATGTTAGAAACCCCTAAAATTTAATGGCATGCTGTGATCTGTGATGTACACTACCTCCACCGTGTACCTTGGGAAGGTACGCGGTGCAAAATAGCCACTGAGTCATTTAGACTACCTCAGCACTGGGGAATTTCACACATCTACACGGCCTTGGTGTGACTGTTGTGCATCCAGGTATGTCATGCTTTCATGATCCTGTTACCAGGGACAAGCTGAATTGGAACTAAAAATTTAAAGGGTTTGAATTCACAGTAACTTGAAGTTAATGAAAATGTTGTCCTGATGGTGATCTGTGCTCCCGATCACACCAATTTATCCTGCATTAGGGCTGATTGTTATTATTATTACAGAATATTTAAGGCAAGTAGGAAACTTTTTAATTTCGCATACAGACACAAATGTTCAAAAACCATCACACGTAGACTCAAAAGTCTCAGGGTACCACTGTGGTGTTGGAAGAACAACTCTGGTCTTCAGCACAGAAGCTGTTTTACATATATGGCTTTTAATGCAAGTTCATTCTTTATTTTATAAAAATTTTGAGGCCTGATGTGAGTTTTCAGAGATGCTGGTTGTGACTGAGTAAAAGTGCTGAGTTTGGGACGTGTGTACCACAGGTGAGCAAGTGATTTGTGTGTGTGTGTGTGTGTGTGTGTGTGTGTGTGTGTGTGTGTGTGTGTGTGTGTGTGTGTGTTGGAGAGTCTGAGACACTTCTGAGCCATGACTCAGCACTCACACATGAATTTAACTTTAGAGGCTGAAAATTAAACAGTCAAAAACTGTCAGTGTCATTAAGTGCAAACACAAGCAACTTCTGCGGGGGCACTCATGACTCCAGTCCAGACACTTCTCCCTAGTGTTACTGTTTTTCAAAATAACAGCTCGGCGCAGTTGCTACCTTCATCATTTTCTTCTACGTCAATCCTCAAAGGTTAGTAGGTTGTTCTTTCCCAAAATACCCAGCCAGAACCTTCCTTCAACATTTACCTCATGAGATGCACGAATGAAAAGCTTCTTGTATGGAAAACTTGGTGATTAATTTTGCCCCCAGCATCATAACTGCGTTGACTGTATTCCCTCTTTGGGACACGTGTCTAAACTGGCCTGGTCTAAACAAATGGTATTTGACATTCTCGCTGCAAGAAGAGCTTTTTGAGTAACTGACGCAGCCTCTTCCAAGACAATATTAAAATCCTTCCTTTTTCACTAACTTGTTTTGACACAGAGTGGTTCGGCACTTTACTCCAGACATGCTCGTTAGTTTATAAAAACAGTTATAAACAGCAATGGAAATTTAACCTTTAGGTCTTCTCCTTTAACAATCTTTCAGTCGTGTTCATCTGATTTGTGTCTCAGGGCATCATTTCCAGACCCTTCTTTTACTGATAAAACAGGTCTTCATATGGACATTGTCAATTCAGTTATCATGGCGCCACATGTGGCACTATTTCATCAACGAGTCTTTAAACATACAAAATAAAACCAAGCTAGTAAGCTTATGGAAGCATTTATCTCAAATTAACTACATCTGGCAAAACTAATTACAAGAAATAATCAGCTAAAATCACATTTCATTACCCTGCATATATATAGAGTACGTTTATGAAACAACCTATAGTGGAGAATAATGTGGCCAGTCAAAGACCTTAAGTTGTGATTTTTTTTGTGTGTGTATGTGTAACATATTGGGTAATTTGCCATCCTGTAGATTAAGTGTGCTAACCACACTGAATGGCTCATGTACAGCATGTTTGGGTGGGCCAGCACTTAGGCCGCAACTAAATCCTAGTGTAAATCCACCCAGGGTGCAGTGTCCTGTGAAGAAAAACACTTAAAGGTCATCAGAGAACAAGGCAGGAAAAACTGCTCGATGGTTAAATCACTGCAATGGAACGATGTATTACATAGCAGGAGACTATGAGAGACACATCCAAGTACATATTACTGGCATGTTCATGTCTTTCCAATCGCCATGTATTAGGCTGCAAGTGGCTACGCAGCTAAGACATGAGATGCAACTCAAAAGCTACAGTTTGAGTAATCGATCCATATGTTTGAAACATTATTAGCTGCCAAAACACTGCATACTGGTTTAGAAAAGTAAACCATAACACACCCACTAAGAATGCATGAAAATGCATGATTCCTCTTAATCCCACACTAAGCCCATCCCATGGGTGTCCCTAGGACAGAGTGCACATTCAGACATAAAAATACCAAAAGCATAAAGCCACGTTTTCTCAAGAGCTTGACAAATCTTGTTACGTTCTACACGTATACCGACACAACAACTCTCGATTTTGACACTTCCTGAGTCAGGTCTCTGGTTCACACTTGTGTGTAATCAGGTGTGTGTATCCAAGGTTCCCAGGCTATGCACACACCTTACAAAGAGTACATCCTGATAAATCAAGGCTTCTGATCCTGCAGCCAGAAATTCCAGGCTGCCTGGGCCACACCATTCAGATCCGTGAAATACGGAAACAGCAGCTCCACACACCAAGAATTCAAAGAATGCCATTAGAGTTCATTTGTTTTCCGTGAAGGAAACTAGAATAGGAAGGGTATGGAAGGCAATGAAGAAATGAGGGAATGAAGACATTGTCTGATTTAAAAGAAGCAAAATAATCCACTTTTAACCATGGCCACATGTTGTGCTTTTGGGTAGACCACACATGAACACATGCAGAAATCTGTGCTCTTGCCACACGCAACAAAAAAAGCAAAATATAAAGCGTGAGCTACAAAGTGAAAAAAGATGAATGAGCCTAAAAAGGCACAGACACAGGTGCACATACATTCCAATCTATACCATGTGATCCAAAATGGGAATGTCCCAATTCTATAGTTATAGTTGTGTCAGAACTGATTTTTCTCAAGCAGCTTCCATCACATCATGTTGCTCTCAACCAGCTCATTAGTGAGACTGGAGTACTATTACACGAGGAAAGGAAAGGTGGGTGGAACGCACGAAGAACTGCACAGTATCTCAGCATGAGAAACAGCCTGCAGCTGCAGCCGAAACTGTTCCCTGCGTACCGTCGTCTGTGTATTCATAGTTTCTGAGGAATGTTCCTGATGTTTCAGTGCTTAGATTTAAAGTGAAATCACAAAGGAGATGTCAAGTGTTAAAGACAATGTGCTGAAAAGATGCTGTAAAAGTGCCTTGTATGCTTGAGTTTATGTGGCTGTGGCCTCTAAAGTTCCATATATGACAGTGAACCAACATTTCACATGGAAAAGTATTCAGACTGTTTCACGTTATCTCTTTTCCCCATTTTGTAGAATTTATTTTCATACATCTACACTCACCATTGTATAATTACAAGAAATTGTGCTTTTAAAATGTTATCAAAAACTGAAATCTAAGAATTCTGTGGTCTTTTTGCAACTTTAACTCTTATAGACTAAAAATCTACAAGCTTTTTATACCTTGATTGGGAATGTTTATCTCAATCTTCCTGGCACATCCTATCAGGCTTTGTGAAATTGCTGCCTTCGGGTTTCTCCACAGAGAATTGCCATAGGATTAGTCTCAGGCCATATGTATGCTCAGTCAGGCTTTCTTAATGAAGATTTGTTTCTATCTTGTTGGTTTCATCCTTTCTTTGCTTTTGATCAGTAATTCTGTCCCTCTTGATCAGAGGCACCCACCGCATGATGCTACCACCACCCTGCTCAACTGTAAGGCAGGTTTTTAAGGTAAAAGCTATGCCTGGTGCTCTCCAGATATTTTACTTGAAGTTCTGCCCAGTTTGCAGGTTTTGTTTCGTCTGATCAGAGAATCAACTTTTCTTTCTTACTAGCCATGTAGGAAACTGCAAGCAGCCTGTTGTGCCTTGCACATAAAAAATGTTTCAGTCTATTTCCTGCACTTAAAAGCCTTTTCAAGTAAATCTGAGATGGTCACTTGTTTGGAAATTTCTCCCATCTCTGCAAAGGGCTTCTGAAACTCTATTAGACTGACTTTTATTTCATCAACATTGGTTCTAATGTCTGCTTATTCCAATTTCAGATTTATTTGTTAAAAAAAAAAAAAAAGTTGTAGGGATGTCCAATTTTGCAGTATTTTGCAATGGTAGGGAATCCGTCCAAAGATTTTTGTACGCTGTACAAGATATAATCTCTCCAGCGTGTCCTGGGTCTGCCCCGGGGCCTCCTCCCGGTGGGACATGCCCAGAACACCTAACCCAGGAGGCGCCCAGGAGGCATCCTTGTCAGATGCCCAAACCACCTCAACTGGCTCCTTTTGATTTGAATGAGCAGCGGCTCTACTCTGAGCCCCTCTTGGATGGCCAAACTTCTCACCCTATCTGTAAGGGAGAGTCCAGCCAGCCTCGGAGGAAGCCCATTTCCACCGCTTGTATCCGCGATCTCGTTCTTTCGGTCACTACGCACAGCTCGTGGCCATACGTGAGGGTAGGGATGTAGATCGACCGGTAAATTGAGAGCTTCGCTTTTACACTCAGCTCTCTCTTCACCACAACAGACCGATGCAGCGTCTGCATCATTGCAGCCGCAGCAGCGATCCGTCTGTCGATCTCCCGCTTCTTTCTCCCGTCACTTGTGAACAAGACCCCGAGATACTTAAACGCTTCCACTTTGGGCAAGAACTTGTCCCTGACCTGGGGTGGGCACTCCACCCTTTTCCAGTTGAGGACCATGGCCTCGGATTTGGAGGTGCTGATTCTCATTCCCACCACTTCACACTCGGCTGCGAACCGTTCCAAGGCGAGCTGGAGGCAATCACCCGATGAAGCCAACAGAACCACATCATCTGCAAAAAGCAGAGATGAGATTTTGAGACCACCCATATTTTTAATGCAAAACAGACAGATTGATAGATTTTTTTTTAATGAATATTTTATTCTTTTAAAAATGAAATCTACAAGATAATAAACTTTGCAAAAGGGAAAGCGTCTGAATATATTGTGAAGCAAATATCTGGCAAATAATAATGATGATGATCCAAATCCAAACCAAATACTTTCAACTTTGTAATAAGTGTGTTCAAGATAAAGGGTGTGTATGCCTGTGCACTTGGAAATATTAAAGGAGACACCCCAGCCAGAGTCACACAACTGGAATTTGCAGAAAATGGAGGTAGAAGTGGGATCTAGTGTTTAAAGTCTATAAAGAGAACACTTGACATCATAATTTGTGTTTGAAGCCAGCATCTAAACCTAGCTCTTTGTTGAGGTATAAGCCTTCTGCTCACATCTCTTTTCAGGGATTAAAAAAAACACAATTTTCACATGACAGACTGACTTTCCACTGCCAGGCTCTGCAAGGTGAGATAAAGCCTTATCATTAGTTTTAAATGTAACAGAGAGTGTGCATGCCAAAGGTGCATTGGTTTAGGTGCTATTCTGTTGGTTTAAATCTTCTTTTTTCAGAAGAAAATAAAACTCATATGTGTGGCTTCCACACAAACTGACAGTTAAGTCTATCCTGATCAGTGAGCAACTGAGTTGACCTCAGTAATGCAAAAGAAAATATGCTAGTTGATCCCTTAGAAGCCAAATCCCATTGAAGGAAAGTGGGATTGTCATCATACATCCTTCTCCCTCTTTCCATACATGTCTTTTATTACAAAAATGGAACAACCAAAAAAGTCTTCAGATTGTATTTTAAAGTTGGAGTACAAAGTAAAACTCCAATCCTCTCTTCATTTTCATGCTTGTCAGGTCACTGCAAAAGGCCAATGCTGAATGAAAACATCCGCCTTTGGAGTACATCATTGCCTCACAACACAGATTGAGCTGGATGCTCATCAAACAGCAGCTCTTGGAAAAGCAAGAGAAAACATTTCCAAGCATGTCAGATTTTAATGACACACACATCACCACCTCAAACTCAGAAACAGGTAAAAGACAAGCAATAAGTATCTGACATAGGAAAAAGTTTAGTTAGAAGTGATGGCTTTGGGAGTAAAATGTTGGAAGTTCATTTGAAGGGCTGTTCTCCTGAGCTAAAGACAAATTCTTCCTATATCTGCAAATCCAGTTTTACATCTTACCTATTATTTAAAAAAAATCTATATAATTTCAGACAGACTAAATGTTCAATGGTATTTTGAGAATCAACAAACAAGCTTTAACTTTACCTCAACTCAATGCATCAATTACTTTAGAACAGAAAACATTTACTGTGTTTTTGGAAATTGCAATCATGGATCAAAGTCGTATATCACATGTCATAGATTTTGCTATACTTTACTCCAGTAATATTTGTTCTCTTACTGCTAAATTTGTCTGACTTTCTCATTTGTGGTCATCCACAGTTTAATTAATTGTTCTACTTCCAATATTTATATTGGAAGGCCTAAACAACAAAACAGACTTTTCCCCATTTCCTAAACCACCGGGTTTCTAAATACATTGTTGACTATATAAGTCATAGCCAACTTTTCTGGTATGTGTCTGATAATACTATATTTTTTGCGTAAGACAAATACAGGGGGGGTTTGTGTGTTTTTCACTTATGTAATGATGACCAACAGGCCAGATTGTGGTTAGGGATATTGTAATGTTCTGTGTATGATTTGATTTCACCTGTTCCATCAAGGCAAGCAAAGCGAGCAGTACTTGACCAGTGAATTCTAAAACTACACAACAATTAAAATCTAACAAAATGAAAAGAATCTTTCTACTTGCATTTCAAGCAGCATTCTGTCATAAACCTCACTTTTTATATCTGTCCTCTCTAAATTCTGCAGTATTATGGCCGTAGTTGATTATTTTGTCTGGAAGACGGCTCAACTCTGTTTGGTTACAAGTCACTGAAATATGTACAGTCTATTGGTTTAATGGCATTTCTCTGACAAAAGAAAAAAAAAACTCCAGAGAGTTTGTGATAATTATGTGCAAAAGGGGAATTACAAAAAGTTACTCTCAACAGAAATATATTTTGGATTAAATACCCTCACAAGTTTTAATGCTGTCAGGGGCCACTAAGACAATTTTATTCTTAATGTGATACATCTGTCAGTTCCACGCACTTTTAAGATATGCAGCAGCTTACTAGGTCAGACTTAGTAATATATTTTAGCATTGCATGAGTCTGAATGTATCACATTAAAAAGTAGGTACAGAAAAGAATATAACAGGGCACATGTCATTAAGACACCATCTTGCAATCTCTGTGTGACTGAGTCTGGACTCACTTCATGTAAGCCTTAAAGCTTTTTCTATTTGCAAAAAACATTTTTTTTCTGCACACAGTAATATTAAAATGAAAAACATGAAGTACCCAGTTTGGAACCTTTGGCTGATATACACAAAGACCTCTCCAAAACCACCAAATACCTTTCATTTATATAGTTTTGTTTTGCTGTACAATTTCCCATATATTTAAGAAGGAAATATATTTAATATACAACTTCACAGTTCACAGCAGACTCACTGGTAATGAATCATATCTGAGTTTTGACACAACGGTAATTTGTAGCCATTTATTACGTACCTGCACACAGCAGCAGAAAAATCAATGACTTACCCACATGTACACATGTGACACAACAGCTGTAACTTCAAGCTTACTTACACTACATCAGTGGTTTCCAAATAGTGTGCCAAGGGATTCTGTGACAACTAGACATCATTACTGCAATATACAGTCACAGAAAACCATCTGTCGGGATAAGTTGGCTAGCTCTAGAATGGCGCCAAACAAGCTAAAGAGGCACTTGAAAACCAAACATCCATTCTCAGAGAAAATTACTGCTGGAAGAGTACTTCAAGAAAGGAACTGGCTCAGATGATTTGTTGGATTGTATGACATATCATGCTTGGTCCAGATGCAGTAAACGAGCTCTCCAAGGTGCATTTCTCTGACAATACAATCAAAAGAAGAACTGATGACATGTCACAAAAAGTTTGCAAACCTCTGTACTAAATTATACTCTTCATCCCTTATGAGTATTCGATAGTAACAGCTGCGCCACTGAAAAGGTGAAATTTAAACCATAAGCATATAATGGCTATGTCCTGTGAACTTCAGTAAAGTTTTACTAGCTTTTGCTTTAATGCTCTTTTAATGAAGTGTGGCTTGGAGCCTGGTCTCAGTAAGAGGTGATTAGTTTTAATTTCAAAATGTCAAAACTGAGACTAAACTGACAACACTTCTTGACTTAGCCGTGCAAGCAACCACTCAAATACAGACAAAGTCAACAAAAATACATTAACAGCACTATGCATGCGTACTGCCAGAGTTACATGCAAATGACCAGCCAGGTGTATCCACGCAGGCACTCGGGAGGTAAAATACACTGAAGGCCACCTTTTATAGGCCCTTAAAGCTAATATAAGCTTTTAACCTTTCTGTGGCAAATACCTTCCTGCTCAGAGGTGGAAAATTACATGCTAGGCATTAGATCATTTTGAAACAATGTCCATATTTTTATACCTTTTATTTGAGGTAAGTGACTTATAAGTCTGAGTCTGCACATCAGGGGTCTTGTATAACCTGTGTTTCAACATGCTATCATGTAGTAATATTCAGAGGCTCCACTTCTGTTAAACATCATGCTCATAGTTCCATACTCTGGATGACCACTTCTTGGCTTTTCCCCTTGCAGTTTGTGTCAAAGCTTCATGAGGTATGCCGGTGTGAAAGAATGCTGAAAATGTGGAGGAATTGCTAAGATTATATCGGCGTGTTGGGGGCAAGACTGGAATTTGTTGCCAATGGCAACATCTTGCTACAAGCACAGAACAGGAATGTAATTGATGTAGTATAATATAAATTACCATATTTTACCTTCATTTTACCTTTTTGTTACAGATGCTGCCTTTGTATTATTGACAGGGTATATTCCCTTCTGTCCTTTTGGTTGAAAATTGCAAAGACAAGTCTTGGACCAATTTTTCAGCCTGGATACTAGAGGTGGATAGATCGAGCCAAAGCCAGTATTGGTATAAGGTTTATACTTCCTTGGCAGGATTGATACTTTGTTTCTATCCTATAAGATGTGTTTCTGTCCTTTTTGGGGGTCTTTTTGTAAATGAAAAAACATCCTTCAGTCATGGCTATGAAAAATGTCTGAACCTTTTTGTGTTAACTGTCTCGTCTTTTTTTTACTTATAGCCTGTGGTCACATTTAAACAACAGAAGTTGGCCCAAGTTCCTTTACAGACAGGTACACTTACATCCCAGGTTTCCAAGAAACCCAGGTTCAAAGTACATGAAAGCCTGAAAGGTGTATTTTGTTGTATTAACTAATTAGTTTAGAAAGTAAATATTGGAGTAATATTGTGGTCATTAGAATGTGTTGAGTTTGCCATTTGATTATTATTCATCTCATAAATCATGACACATTCCCACCTGCTAATAAGCTCACTTTATAGGTTAAAAGAAGTATTGGTATTGGCAATGCTGGCACTCTATTTACTTGGTATCAGATTGTCAGTTTTCACCAGTGGTCATGTGTTGATTCAAACAAATGACATGAGACTGGAATAAAATGTGTCCATCAACTGGAAGACTTTCTGAAAGAGAACAGGCATTTACACATCAACACACAGCAAAAGAACCCAATAACTCTAAAAAGCAACTGGCTTCCTTTAATACTCTACCTGATCAAGGAGAGCATCTGGAATAGCCCAAGTCTGGGGTTAGCAAACCAAATGAAAACATAAACCTCCACATGAGCAAACATCAAACCACAATGCAAGACATGAAAGACATATTTATATTTATACCAAGTGCTATAAATAGTTCAATAATGTATAGACTTCAATCACTACTGTATAAACTAAAGCACCTTAACCACACTCCCCTAACCTGGCACTTTGGTTTGCTCCAGGATCTCATAAGCAGGTGATTGAGCTGCTTTTACGCTTTTGCTCCATATCCTGCAATGAAGACAACCAGGAAAGGTGGGTCCGGTTAATACACTTCTCTTAATAGATATACAAAAAATTTAGGTTACAAACAAATGATAATGATGAAATGTGAACAGCTCTTACTCAGGTTCTACTTCCTGACACAGGTAGGATGGCCAGTCCCCCTGGTCTCTTCCCCTTCCTCAAGCAGTTCACTGAAATACTAGCTAATGAACCTAATAAAGAATCACTAACTACAAATGTGTGTTTCTGTTTTTTTAAATGTAGTTTTTAAATACCAAACACTCAAATTAATAAGCAAATACAGGTAAAGGTAATGGAACCCCTGGTCTCCATTACATAGATCGATACCAAATTTGCGCTATTGCACTGTGTTACTGAACACCTTGCTATCACTGAGTCCATCATGAACTCCTCTGAATACCAAAGTATTCTAGAATCAAATGTGAAGCTGTCTGTCTGAAAGCAAAGCTTTGCCTAAATTGGGTCATGCAGCAGGGAAATGATCCCAAGTACAGCAACAAATCTACAACAAAATACTTGAAAAAGAAAAGAACCAAAGTGTTGCAATGATGCAAAGTCCAGACCTCAAACTGACTTAAAACCTGTGGCAGGACTTTAAACGAACTGCAGATAAACAAATGGCTGCAAAGCAACCAGAATATTTTTTTAATGGGCCAAAATTCCTCTACAATGATGTGACAGACTGATAAAGTCATACAGAAAATGATTACTTTGAGTTATTGTACCTATATTGTCTACTTAAGTTTCACAGGACTACATAAAGTCCAGTCACATCTTTATTTAAAAATTGAGCAGCTGGTTTCTGGAGAGTACATTTTCACTTTAACAGTTGTACACCTCAACTGTCCTCTGGATTACCTGTAAGAGTCCTTCACTTATGGCTGCAGGTCAAACATCTTGCCAGCAGATCTGGCGATAAAAGATCACTGGAGGTGCTGTTTCACCCTGTTCAAATCTCTCTCGTGTGTTCTGTGAGAAACGCATGTGACCCTTGCTCTCTATTTGACCTGCAGTAAAAACAAAGGTGACATTGTTCCTTGAAGAGCTTCCCCTTTCTCTTTTCAATGGCTAAATAAACTAAGAGATGGCACACATATTCTCTCTGACTGTCCTTTTAAATCAAAGATGCTCTTTTAGTTCCTCTGTAAACCACAGACCTGGTGATAAATAGATCCCCCACCACACACACACGCAAATACATTGCATATTATTGCCTGATCAGTCCATTAATGCAAGCAAGTAATAATGTGAGGATAACAGGTTCTCTTTGGTTTATGACATCTGTCACAGAGAAACATTGTTTTAATTATTTTCTCAACTCTGACCATAAACTCAACAATGCCAAGCATTCCAGCTTCATTACTGTCCATTTCTTTCACAAGAGGGCAAATCAGTTAGCCAGCAATGTAACTTTCCATGAGTCCAGTGCATCTCTAGATTTATTTAGGATCCTGTCTCTTAACATCATTCTTCCACACAAACTGGTGGTCAAGCTACAAGATCTGGGGCTTCCATACAGCACCTGCTTGTGCATCAACAGCTTCCTCTCAGGCTGTAGACAGCCCTGAGTCTCAGCACTGGCTCACCCCAGAGCTGTGTGCTCAGCCCACTGCTCTAGCTGCACAGCGCTCCAGAGGGTCATTAACACCGCCCAAAGTATCACTGGCTGCCCTCTCCCAACGCTGGAAGATCTACACAGTACCCACTGTATTAAAAAAAGCTCAGAACATTATAAAAGAGAGCTCACACCCTGGCCACTCCCTGTTTGAACTGTTGCCCTCAGGCAGACCGTACAGAGCAATCAATTTAAGGACAAATAGACTCAAACACAGCTTTTACTCAACCGCAATAACATGTTTTAATACTGCTACAAAATAATGGTCATTACACCTCTCTTAAAATGATCTATGCACTGATGTGTGTGTGAAGGTATGTGAATGTTTGTTCATGCTGTTAGTGAAATGAAAGGTGTGTATGATGCCTGCGTGCATGTGGGCTCAGGCCATTATCTAGGTATATTATTTTTATTAGCACATATTTTATTTTCGATCTTGTTGTACCTGTGACAATGACAATAAAGACATTCTAATTGAAAAAGAAGTCTAGACATGCACCTCATCACTGCTGATTCATTTATAAATGAAAAGGAGTGGGGGGGGGGGGGGGGGGGGGCCAATTT
>VURO01004518.1:42323-57275 GCA_015108175.1 Pelvicachromis taeniatus | reverse complement strand
ATTTATGTTAGGGTCCAAAAAGTGAGTCTTATGCATTAAAAATAGTGCGCATACTCCGTTCATATATTTGATCCCTTTTTAATGTGCACAGAACAAAAATATTAACTTGCTTACTCATAGATATCTACTTTTGTGCCGCCCTTTTTTATTTGACTCTTTCTGTGGCATGCGATGTATTTCCTTCCATTAATTGATAATTAGTGCATGCCTGTGTCCTGCTCTACTATATAAATGACATTTTAAACCAATGTTAGGCGGTTGCCAGGCAATATGATGGTGTCATTAAAATAAAAGTGATATGATGCTTTTATAAGGCTACATAATGACATTGTAATATGTGATCTAGATTAGAACATAATACAATTTCCTATAAGATATATAAATTTGATGTCATCCAATTAAATGACACAATGCTTTTATATAAGGTGTTATAGGTGCACAATTGCTAAAAGTGAGTCATTTTAGTCCACTGATAGGTGGTTGCTAGACAACAGGATGATGTTGTTATATGTGATATAAGAACATTCAGAGGCCTAAGATGTACCTGTTTGCTAAGTATGGCTTCTCA
Organism: Pelvicachromis taeniatus; assembly: GCA_015108175.1. Lineage (NCBI taxonomy): Eukaryota > Metazoa > Chordata > Actinopteri > Cichliformes > Cichlidae > Pelvicachromis > Pelvicachromis taeniatus. Next base: position 56,707 of record VURO01004518.1, on the reverse strand, counting down.
ACTCCTCATCATAGCAGCTGACAGAGAGTTTATTTATCACAGTAAGATTCTACTGTACCTCCCTCACATTTCCTTCATGCAACACATTATTCACATTTTTCTATCATCTATCATCTATTTAAATCTTCTCTTTACACTCAACTCGCTCCATTACCTCAACTACAAACCAAGTTGAATGCATCACACGAAACTTTTCAGTACTGTGCAAAATGTGATGTTATTATTCTTACATTGTCACTATACGGCCCACTATGCTCTAGCTGCTTGTCATTCAATATATTCATGCTATTCTGTTTAACAAAGCAGGCAGTCCTACAAAACTAGCAAACAAGCAATAAACTGTCCCCAAATTAAAACATAGCAATCGTCATACTTTGAAAACAAGTCTATAAAAGAATTAATCCTCTGTCAGTTCAGGTTTGAGAATCTGAAACAAAACAACAGTGATTTAATTAAGTTAGACAAAGTTTTCAATACTTGTTGCCTTAATTTATCTCATGTGTACTCTCTGGTGGACAGAATCTAAACTCTGACATTGTTACTATTATTATTTTATTTTAAGGTGTTTGAAGTATTTTATTTTTCTAAAAATGTATCAAAGGTATCATTTTTTTTCTATCCAGACTGATTTTATGTCTCAGTCTTTCAAATGAAATGATATCAGCTGAGTTTGGATGATGCAGATCTTTAGATACTTAGAAGCCTAAAATTTAAATGTAGAATCTACAATTCTACAAAAAAAACAGCTTGACCCATATTATGTGCCATTATGTTTGGTTCTTTTAGATATTACTCAGATCCTGCCAAATTTTCATCACATGTTTAACCCTCTTATAGTAATGTTGTTTACCTCTCACCACTGCCATAGTGTGAATAGACCGCACGGTCACTTTTCTTTAAAAATCATGACAATAATTTCTCTGTCTTGATCTACATATCTCCTTCAACGCTGAACAAATCTGAATGCGTCCATTCATATTAATGGGTAGCCACACACAAGCATATGATTGGGCATGCCGTTTAGATCACTAGAGAATGCCCTAATATCGCACTAGCTCTTTTTTTCTAATTTGCAATACAAATGAGATATCCCTTGCTGAGCCTGTGTGCCACAGGGTACTTTTTCAGCATTGCCATGCGGCCCATAAACACCCAAAGTGCACACAGGCATCTTTACCTGGTGACAGTTGAGGAGAGGCGTAAATTTTCAAAATGGTCCTGACAATAGGCTTTGTCTGAAGACTGATCAAGCTGTGAGAAACGCTACTGAAAAAGTGCCTGAATGAATCCCATATGTGAAAAGGGGTTCTTTCCATTTTATTGTAATGCATCTTTAATGTGTTTATTTTCCTGAAAATGGCAACGACTGTGAATTTCAATGCATGCATGCTTCATGTTCTTAACCCACTCATCCAGATCCTATGTATTCAGAATGTATCTTCAGTGTAATAACTGTTACACTTTGAACATTTAGACATACCTCACTTGGTTTTCTCACTCATCCAGACTATGGGTGTTGCAGGCCATTCAATTATGGATATATGTTTTTTGTTTTATGTGGAATTCAGTGGGGATGTTGGTGATGAGTCACCCACCCTTACTTACAGCCATGCTTGTTTGTCTGTAAAGAAGTAATAACACCAGAGAAACAAATGCAAGCTCTGTGTATTTGTTGTCACTTAGATTGGGCAATTATAATTGCTGGGAATAATTTGAAATACAATAAAATGCTCTGCTAATGGTTTGTTAAGACACTGGTTGGAACCAACTGAAACAGTAAATTTAGGGACAAACACAAAATTAGCACAAAAAAAATCTGCTTTTGATGAGTAAAAAAGATCAGAGGTGATTCTAGTTGATTTCTATTTTTTCTTTCTTTGTTTTGTTGGTCTTATTTCAGAACACCTGGTCAGGAAATCTACGATGGACATCGGTTTAAGTTTAACAAGTTTAACACTGTGCAGTTTACAACCACTCACAGGCCTGGCCTTCCTGATCAGTTTATTCAGTCTTTTGGTGTCTGATGCTGCTCCACCAGCAGACCGCAGCAAAGTACACTGCACACGCCACAACTGACTGACAGACAATCTCCAACATTTTGCTGTACAACTTGAGGGATCGCATCTTCCTCCAGAAAGAAAAAAGCCTGCTCAAACAGCCTCTGTGCTGGTTTTCCAGTTTAGTCTGTTGTTGATAATAATGCCCAACCACTTGTATTCCTCCAAGGTATCAACATCAAAAGTCTGTGTCCCAGAACAGACTCCATGAATTGGAGTGGAACTGAAATTTGGAGGTTTGGAAGCTGAACAGGACACAGTCACTTGTGGAGTTCCTGTACTGCACACCACCAAGTCAGACAGGTCACTGCCCAGTCTGTCAGACAGTCCGTAACTCATGAGAGAGAGAGATAATTTTACTGACTTTCTCTGTGTTTTCTCTCAATAACAACAGTCTCGTTCTGGTTTGATTTCTCCAGCTGGTCAGAAATCACCGTCAATTCGGATGTTTATCAGATATTGTGAGGGGGCTGATCCACACAGTTCATTTGACGGGAAGAAGGGGAGAAGCGCCAAATCATTGAAGGTAGTGAAGGTGTGTGGAGGTCAGGGTGTATGGTGAAGGAAGCCACAGATGGCTGTGAGCTGAACCTGTTGAAACTGTTTAGTTCATTTGTTGTCTCCAGGCTACCCACTGGCTGCCTGTTACTTTAAAACCAATTATTTTCTTCATTACAGTCAACACATCCTTCATGCTGTTTTGTAAGAATCTGGCCACCACCTTCCTTTCCTCAGTTTCACCCTTAGGTCATGCTCCTCTCTCCTTAGTTCGTCCCTGTGCCCAGACCTGAAGGCTTTTAACTTTTAATTAAGCATTTCTTTCAGGTCCATAGTGATCCACTGCTTATTGTTCACAAAGTAGATGTGGCTGGAAAAATGGCGTGTTCACAAAATTGTACATATTCCATCATGCTCTGTTCTTCAAACTGTGAACATTTTCTCGATGTGGTTCCCAAAGTGCACTTTAGCCTGTGTCCTCAAAGCAGTCCTGCAGTGTCCCCGTAGCCTCATTTGCCAAAGTGTTTTACTGTTTAACAAGAAGAACATACTTTGGTGCTTTGGTCACCAAAGTATTTAAACTCCACTGTCAGGGGAGTGCAGTGGCACTGGATGCTTTACTAGCATTTGCCTACAGCAGCGATAACATTTAACAAGCAATAATATTTTGTGCCCTATGATCAACTGGCCATCTGTACGGGGTTTACCTTGCTTCTTCCATGACAATGACTAACTACAGATATGTCACATGTTATCAAGACCCATCAGTGTTACATGTGCCAGATATAATTAGAAGTCACACAGTGACAAACTCAAGTCATTCATAAGTACCTCTTTTGCAAAAAAAAAAGGTCTAAAAAGTGTCTAAAAAGTATAAATGTCACAGGTCCATAAAACAAAAGCACCAACAAAATGTCCTTAACCGATTTAAGTCTTTTTCCCTGAAACAATGTATTATACTGGATGTCAAATCAACAAAATGTGATAAATTTCTTCATATCACCAGAAATGTCAGCGCTTAAAAACAACACCTAATTGCACCCAGCATCATTTTGAGATAATTACACTACAGCTTTTTTTTCTACAAGCAATTGTAAAAACTACCAAGAAAATACTGCAAATTTCTCCATCAGTGACACATTTGTATGTTTTTGCAAAGTAAGATACAAGCACACTGAGTTTCTTTGTTTGGCTTGACAGTATGAGCTCTCCTTAGCGTTAGGGAATCAATCAGCTGCTCCCAGACAGGGTGTTTTTCAGTGTGTTTAGGCCAGATATTGTAGCAGAAAAAAAAAAAAACAGGAATTTCTACTCTGTGCAAAAGAAAAAAAAAAAAGCAAGTGATTCAAACACACGAGCAGCATTGCTTTAGAGTGCTTAGACTTCAGTTATACTGGAGAGATCTGAAGGAAGCAGTAATTAGCAATGCACACTGGCAAAAAAAATCCACAATTTCTGAGAAGAAAACCCCCTAAAAAAACAAAAACAGATCTTCACAGGTCATATTGACGCTGGCTGTGATGACAGCCCCTTGTGGTCCCTTGTGTTCTCCGTTTAAGCCTGTGCTCTTCAGTCGGAAAGAACAAGACGTGATCAAAGTACTCCAAAGCTACTGAATATAATGCATTTACAGCAAAATGGAAAACTTAAGAAAAACAATATTTACAGCATTCACATTGTAAATATCAAGGATATGACATCAAAAAGCAGAATTTACCAAAGGTCACACAAGCAGAAATGGATTAGTTGTGAGATTTAAAAACTAAGGGAGCAGTGTTATTACAGTCCCATCTGAAGCAATTTGCAACGCATATCACTACAGACACACATAATGGAAAAAGAAAGAGGCAGAGCAAAAATCAGCAGGAGAGAAATACCAGAAAGCACCATGGGTATAAATAAACATAACAGAACTAAAAATGAATAAAAAGGTAGTTGTCAGATCAAAAGAATGATTCTGTGAATGAGCAGGGAATGAAGTGATGATGCAAAAATGCTCAAGATAAAGGTTTAGTTCTGTCTAATTTAAAAGGGACATGAAATGCTACACATAAAAAGGACTAATCTACACTCTCCAAAACTGACGTATATCTAACATTGTCCATGAAGCAGGATTTAAGAACTATGTGCTTAAAGTTACAGTTTTAAAAACATTTTAGCGCCATCTTCTCTGACATCATGTGGTTGGTTGGTTGCGGCTGATAGACTTAGATTAGTTCATGTTAGCTAACTAGTGACAGAGTCGATTACTCAGAGAAAAATTAGGGCACTAAAACTTAAAATCAGTTCAAGGGGATCACTTGTGCTGCCCCTGGCTGCAACAATGACTTTTATGTTAAGAAACTCAGCATATAACATCCACTTTCACTGTCTGTCTCCTTAGCAGTAATTGGCCGTTTGCTTTTTGGCTAGCTGCACTCAAAGAGCCTGTATGAACCAGCTTGTAGGTGGTTCACTGGACCAACAGAAACTTATTTTTCCTCCTCTGGCCAAGTGTACCAAGCGGTGCAATCAGCTGATGCGATGAGCACTGTTTTATGCAATAAAATAATCTTTCTCTTCCCAAGAACATCCAAGACAGTTTACAACATAACAGTCAGAATTCTGACTTTTTTTTTAAACTTATTTCTTAAATTCAGCTTCACAGATGGTGTTAGATCTATGTCAGTTTTTGAGAGCAGGGCTCAGTGGCGTAAATTAGCCTTTATATGTGGGGCGTTTCATGTCATCTATAGATTTAAAATCTCAATTTAAGAATTAAAAAAACATTTCCAAAAAAAGCCTACTCTTCAAAATACTCAGAGTCACCTGGTGACTTGACTCACATGCCTCATAATACCCCAGTGAGATTAAAGTAATCACTTTTAAAAAAATATATCTGAATTTATAACTGAATTGTCTAAAATGTGCACTGATTTAGCTCCCAAGTTTGCTTTCAGTGTCTTAACAAAGTAAGGTCTGATTGTAACCTCTGGGCAAGCAAATGTCATCTCACTCTTCTCTTAATTGCCCACTGAAGGATATCTTTATAATGGCAGCCCCTGTCCTAGCCTCTAGCTAAGTCCTGGTGATATGATGTCACATCCTTATGAATTTCAAAAGAATCTAATTTAGTATAAGGGCCTCAGGTGATGAATTTTACTCCAACTGGCAACGTTTGATCTCACAATCAGTAAGGCTCATTCCTGCTAAAGTAAAACATAAAAAATTATATAGTGTATGAACATCTCTTGCAGACTTTGTATATGCAAGACAAGAAGACAATGCCATTGACATCTGTATGTTGCAGTATAATCCACTGAATCACCTTGGTATGGGAGGAGTTTTTTTTAAAGGAGAATTAACAAAAAATACTGCTGGAAAAAAAACATGAATGAGAATGCTTTTAAAATCAGCAAACAATAACTCCTTATTATTCAAAATAGGTGAGTGGTTTTTGAAATCTTCATTCTGCCCTGTACTGTATAGCACATGCTTTTGCCACAAACATAGATGGAAACCAAGGGGGGCCATTCGTAAATCGCCACTACATCAACGGCACCACCAATCTGTTCCTTTGGATAATCCTCAATTTTTTATTAACCGGAATAAAAAAATCTACTGCATTCAATATCTGCAAAGTATCAATTTATGCCAATAATAGTGGGTTTGTGCACATATGTGTGCCAAAGCTTGTATGTTCACTTATACTGTATTTCAGGCCCTGCACTTATCCTGTGTCCACCATGCTTTCCTAGAGTACGCTGCACCACGCAATGGAGATGGATTACCCTGTCAGTCTTCCTGCAGAATCACTGAAGAGCATCTTGTGTGTGTAATGTACTGCGTGTGTGCTAAAGCATGAACATGCGTATGTGTGTCTCTGCACGTGTGCTTACTGACTGCTTATTATGTGCATGCTTCCTTCCTTTTTAGCAGTGCAGCTGATTTTCTATCTGAAAAACTAACACATGCACTTTTGCTTAAGGATCTATTTAAGGGTGTATAAGCATGCACTCCTGTCTTTACTATAGACAGTAGAAAAATACTTCCATTACAGCTCATAAGTGCATAAGTGTTAATGTACATAAGTGCATGCCATTGTGGCTTCCTGTGTAACCACAGAAATGCATGTGCATATGTGGGTGTGAGTGTGCGTGTGTGTGCTGTCTGTTTCTTGACGCATGCTCAATCATCCAGGTAAGGAAATCCCACAAAGTTCATTATGCTCATCTAGACGTAGTATCTGAAAATGCTACGTCCAGATGAACAGAATCAACTTGTTGGCGTTTCATATCTTTCTGCAGACTTTGCCCTATTGAGAAAACTGAGTTACTAACAAACTCATATGTACTCACCATTAACACATCATTGTGCAGTGCTTTCCTGTGCTTAATCGCTGTATAATACTACAGTGATTGATGGCAAAAGTGCACACTTTACACCTTCACGTCAGCAATATGTCAGCTGTCACTATTTGTCTTTTCTCGTGTCACCTCCTCAGTAATAACAACCCATTATGCTTTCTTCCCACTGAATCAAGTGAAAGACCAAAGTAAGGTAAAAAGGTAAAACTAATAGCCAAAAGCTCAAATCAAGGCACAGGAAGGCATGAAAGAAAGTGAATGAAAGACAGGTGAAAACGGTGGCAAGAGCAATGGAAGGAGATAAAGCTATAGCAAAAACAAAGTGCTCCTCCAGAATGGGTTATGTGTCAAAACCAGTGTTGAAGGCAAAGCTTTCATTGGCTGCAAATAACTTGGTGGGGGCCTGTAGCTAAGCAACAGCCAATGACACATAGATGGTAACAGTGAGGAGGTGGGAAGAATGTGTGTGTGTGTGTTATGCTTGTGGGGGTGTAGTGAGAGTGTGTGTATGGGGGCTGTGAGAAAGTACAAGATTGGTCTGGAGATCTCGCAAGTAATGAATCTGGAGTGTTGCCGTCAGAGAGGGTGAACGTGGGGGAGAGAGAGTCATAGAATGAGAGTAAAAGACAGAAAAAAGAGAGCTTGTACTTGTGTGGCATTCAAAGTACAGGAGCAGTGTAGTGGTCCACTGTTTTTTTTGTGTGTATGAGATACTATTTTCATTATTTATTTTCAAAACAACTGAAGAATCAATCCCAACCCTTTTTTTTTTAATAATATCTTAATGCATCCTAAGAGTTCGAGATACCCCCTGAAGTATATCCAGATTCCCTCTGGAGTTTCCCTTCGCACAACCAAGCTTGCTTTCTTTCTCATCTCATACAAAATCACATATCTCTGAAACATGTTTAGCAGTCAGTAGAATCTCGATGGAAAGATAGATAGAGGAGGAAAAATACATTTTGAATCACAAAGTATAAGAGTTTAGCAATTTCTAGAGTATTGAAACAAAAAAAATGCAGTTAATCAGTGCAAAAACTATTAGAGCCCCAGCTGGGTTGAAATGTATTATTTAAATGGGTTATTTGATTAAAGACTAAAATTAAAATGCTGCTCCCTTTTATGAAGACTATCTATCTATCTATCTATCTATCTATCTATCTATCTATCTATCTATCTATCTATCTATCCATCCATCCATCCATCCATCCATCCATCCATCCATCCATCCATCCATCCATCCAGACAGACAGACAGACAGACAGACAGACAGACAGACAGACAGACAGATAGATAGATAGATAGATAGATAGACAGACAGACAGACAGACAGACAGACAGACAGACAGACAGATAGATAGATAGATAGATAGATAGATAGATAGATAGATAGATAGATAGATAGATAGATAGATAGATAGATAGATAGACAGACAGACAGACAGACAGACAGATAGATAGATAGATAGATAGATAGATAGATAGATTAGTTGAGGGACAAGGGCGCAATCTCTGTATAGCAAGGATCTGCCCTACCAAGGGGAGAAACTGAATTCCTGATGGGCCTGTTGTGCTGCTCTGTATCTGACCCTGACCTTCCCATGGAGGAGAACAAGAGATGAATGAGACACTTCCTCTGTGGGCATCGCTATTATTGTAGCCCATGAACTGTGCTGTTCACTCTCTGAAATGAGTTGGAAAATGTGTTCTAGTTCGTCTCCTTGCCAGCACAGCAGCTGCCTCAGCCAGAACTTCAGATGTATTATGTCTTTAAAAACAGACAAAAAAAACTATTTCCAATTAAATTTGTTTTAATTTTATTAAAAAGTTCTGTGACAAATGAGAAAAACTGTCTTGAATAATAATTTGGCAAAATGAGAGTTTGCAATTAAGTCATTCAGGAGTTAACGATCTACTGTAGTAGTTAATTTTGTAATTGCAAAGCCCTCAGATTACTATTTCAAAATGCAAGATTTTAATTTAAATGAATGGACAAAAAAAAAAAAATCACAGTTTTTCTTTTAAACTTATTTTTCAACACTTTCTCTTTTTTTTTTTTACACTCAGCCTTTACACCACCAGAGTCTACCACAAGAACATTGAGTTATTTTCATACTTTTCTATACAGATGTTTTATTAATTTTCTGTTTTTTAAGTTTCTATAGTATTCTATAGCTGTGTACTATATCCTTTGTAGACCATTTCATTGACGCTTGAAGAAACTCAACTTGGAGCTGATGTGAACAGGTCACATGCATTGTTCAACCAGGAAGTTCAACCACGTTTTCATTTTCAAGTTTCATATAGTCTTGGCGCAGCTTGGGTTCATATTGCAGTCTGAATGCAGACTTCTATCATTATATTTTGTTGAACTTATAGTTACTGAGTGAATGAGTTTTTAATGATTAATTTCTGGTCTTTGTAGGAGACATGCATCTCCCAGGGAGCACGGAGAGAGACCACTGTGCATCTTTTTGAGTCCTACTGTACTGTCATCCTGCACATCCAAGGTTTTCTAGCAACAGTGCAGTTGTGAGGGCTGTGTCCAGTAGAGTACTTTCTTTTCAAAGTGATATTCATGAAAGCATTCACATTTTCCATTAGCAAGTGATCATTACATGTGCAGACATTATATTTCTGATGCTAATGAGCAAATGAGTTCAGTAAGAGGATCTTAACTTCAGTTTAATAAGCTTTAAGAAATATGTAGTAATTTACAGAACTAAAGGAAATTCAGTTGGCTGAGATGAACTTGCTCTTCAAAGGTAACACACCTGTCCCTTGACAGGTAATTCAAATCTGTCAATGTACCGTATATGTTAAAAGCGAATGCCCCCTGGGAACAGTGACTATGATGATACATATAATCCCTGCACTTTGCAAGTTAAGTATACCACATGACTCCAAGCTACAGAAACAGCAAGACGTGCAGCACATTCAAAATGATCGCTCTGAAAACCACGACAGGTGTTTGTCCATGAAATGTGAAGAAACTTCATAAAGAAACCTGTCAGAATAGGAAAAGTATTAGGAAAGTATGAAGTAAATGTTGAGTTTTTGCAGACAACTCAGCATCTTTCATGTAAACCGATTTCGCCCAACATCAGCCAGCAACATCTGGCAACGTCTTTAGCTGGTCTGGGTATACACATTTTTGGGTTGTCAACTGTTCTCTAGGTCTGTGGAACTGATGCAACATGAATATGAGTGGTTAAAGCCACCAGTCACCTCTATAGGTGATGATAAACAAAGTGGTCCTGGCCAACCTCTACTTTCAGACACACACACAGATGGCTTTCACAAATCTGAGCTGGGGAAAGTAACAGACACTTGCTAATGGCTTTTTGGTTACATGAGTCCTGTTTCTCTATTTATGTCTCTTTCTCATTTAACATTTCATTGTTTAAACTCTTTTTCTCATCATGTAACAGTCACCCTCTTTTCTTTTTTTGGCTTGTTTTGTTTTGGGGTTTGTTTCTCTTTTTTCCTCTGTATGGTTCTCAGAATCTCCTTTGTAACATTCTGTTCTCTCCTGTCAGTACGAAATGTAATGAGGTGATTGTGGCTGCTGGGACAGTGCATCAGTGCTTGTTGTGCTGTAATACTACCATAACTTCTGGTTTATTGTAATACTAACCATACAAGCACACACACACACGCACTAAGAGTGCTCAGTTTTATACTTACTTAACACCCACAGCATTGTGTTATTCTAGTCTTTAATTACTTACTTAATAATTCTCAACTTTAATTTGTAAATTAATTACATAAAATTTGTCTAATTGACATTTAACTTATTATACTTTTACTCACCATTATGCTGCGAAACAGCATCCACTGTGTAAACTCAAACACTGGACAATGTAGCTGCATATGTCATTAACTTTTTATTCTTACTTTGGGTTTTCTGGTGGAGTGGGGCTTGTAATAATGAGTCACAGTAGCTTTGACAAACTGAAAATGTGGAATTTTATCATTTCAAACTTTCTCTCTCATCTGAGAGGCGACTGATGTTGTGATTTGGCGCTATATAAATAAAATTGAATTGAATTGAATTGAATTGAATCTCCTTCTGAGTAGGGTCATTTCTACCCTTAGTCCCTAATTTCATTGCTACGAAAAGCATACCCAAAACCTAATCATGCGATAGCAAAAGATAGAAACAACATTAACATGACTTCTGACAGAGCCACCAAGGGAAGGGAATACAAAGATGTATAAACAAATTGGTATTAGAACAAAGACAGCCATACAGAAAGGAGCAAAACTGGGGAAATATGAAAAGTGAAATAAACTAAATTTAGAGTTACTGGATTTTGTACTAATCATCAGCATCATTAAACCAAAACTAATGGTCACAGAAGCCACACCTCCCTAGTTCCTTAGTGTTTCATTTATAACCAGAACAAATATATAAATAAGTGAGCTGTCAACCACAAGAATTCAGTCACAATCAGGAGCCCAAGCTACAAATATAAATGGATTGCTATACATGTATATTATTACTATACTGAATAGTATACTGGACTGGATACCAAAATGCTGAAAAGAAGATCCCAGATTACAACATGTACACACTGGGAGTTCATTGTCTGCAAAGGACATAATTAAACTAGATTAACTTTTGTTTCTTTAGAAAATGGCCATTGCTAAATTAATTATCAACGTGGAAAGAACTAACTGCAAAATTTGTCTAAAGTCATGAAACTATGGAGAAGACAATCATCTACCTATTTCTCTATGGGTGAAACGGCAGGTTTCTGATATCATGGCCTTTGAATAAAAAACAGAGTGATATAGGGTTTTATCTATCATCTACCATATATCTTTCACTCTTTTTAATTTTTCTTTTCATTTCTTGATTCCTCTCATGCTTTCTTCATTTCCTCATCCTCTTTTGCCTGCTTTTCAAGGTATTATACAGGTTTGGCGGCGACAGATGTCTTTCAATTTGCAGATAGCAGTACCAAGCAGTTCTGATTTAGGGATTATGGTGATTGCAGAGTAATATTATTACAGGAGAAAGGAGAAAGGAAAAAAGGTAAAAGCGAAGCACAAATGAGAAGATTGAAAGAGTAGAAGACAGAAAGAGTAAAAGAAAAAAGGACAGCAGACATATGGAGAAAGGAAGCTGATCAGCATGCAATCACTGATGAGAGAGGTAAAGGTAAACACAAAATATCAGGAAATTGTACGTAGAAAGAAAGAGGAGAGACATGCTTGCCACTTGGTAGTCATTACAGAGACGCTTTCTCCATTCAGGAGCTCGGTGTGCAGCTGTCGCTTCAGGGAACTGATCACATACACCCTGAGTCACAGATACAAACACACGTATATGCAAACACATACACACACACATGATTTCTATTACACACATGCACACATGCCTTGGGCTGTGCTTTGAACTGATCCTTGCCACTAGAGAGAGACACTCAGAGAGCTGGCTGATAATAATATTATCCTATGGCCTTCATATGGTAATATGGTTTTATTGCTATGAAGAAATATGAATATTATGGCTTTCACAGGCAGCTTAGGGAATTACATGGCTGTCATGGTTCTCAGCTTCAATAGAATGTTTAGATTCTCTATTTATCTAAGGTCTCTGGGTGGGAAATCTATTAAGTTTTGCTCTGATATCTGCTGGCATGTTGTATATACCTACAAGTAAGGATAAAGACAAACTGCAAGACATGCCTCTCCACCAAGTAAAGGTCACAGTTCAGCACACAGACTAACACACTTCTAGATGTCATGATGCAGCTGAATAAACTGAGATAGGATCATTTATCCCAAGATATGTGCTGATAAAAAAGCAAATAAACCAATAAAATAATTATAACTTTAAACTATGTGTAAAGTTGCCTCTTTGTTTTTCTCATTTAGGTGGCCAAGTCCCATCTTGGTGGTCTAATTACCTGAATAAGAGCTTGCATTTATAAAATTACATTAATTCAGGTATAGCCTCTTGTCTTGTATCATATTTTAAATGTATGGGGTGTTCCATAGTATCTGTTTAATGACTTTTGCATTAAGAAAAAAAATATGTAGGAGAACTTGGAGAATATAAAATTCATTTTTGTACTTTTTCATGGCAATTTTGACAGTAAAGTACAGCATGCAGGGGCTAGAGCCTATCCCAGCTGCTATGGCTAGGGGTGGGGTGTATATGTCAGCAGTCTGTCGTACAGTAGGGCTACCACCAAGTCATCCTTTACTATTTATTTATTTTATTTTATTTATGTTTTTATTATTACACCTGTTTAACTTATGGTAGGAGTGTCCCTTCTCCATCAATGAGGCTTTCCTAGCTAACTTGTTAAAGGAGTAGTCAATATCTGTTAACATGAGTGTTTGTTTACTTGTCAATACTAGCTCTGTCTTACACAATGTGAAGCTCAAAACTGATCTCAGAGCAGTGAAAGCAGTGCCAAGCTGCAGCATGTATTGCATGCTAGTCTCTCATCGATATCTCATTAAAGACCACAGGTTTATCCACAATGCACACACATTAGAAGTTGATAGCCTCTGAGCTTATAAGCTCAAACCTTTTTTAGCAGGACATGGGCAGACCCATCAAACTGACAGATGCTAGTGATTTCAGTGGAATCGTAGTCAAGCAGAGTCAAGCCTGTTTCTAAAGATAATAGCCAATTGTGGCTAGTAATTTAGGAGATGGATGCAAACAGCAGTTTATGGTGTTTGAGATGTATGAACACAGATCACGGAGAAAAGCAAAACCTGTTTCGTAATAAGTAAAAGTAGCAAAAAGTATGGATATCACATAGTTTAAGGGTGCATTCATTAGTCTGGCTTAAAAGTAATTAGGCAGATAAGAAATAAGTTGTCTGACTCTATGTCTCGTACAACCAGCAAGTCAAAAGAAAGAACTTAATCTGCATACTTTGTCCCTATAGGCTTTGATGTTAAACAATGAATCAATAAAAAATTAATCATCATAGGACTACTGTATTCACACAAAATTGCTGACTCTTTTATACTGAATAAACATTTCTTATTCAGTGTACAAAATCTAAATTAGCTGACCATGCAATGTTAAAAAAATAATGTGGAGCAATTTGTTATACAAAACGGTAAATGGCCTTGCAATAGCTTTATCTTTCTAATGAAACTAAATGAAACAAAGAATTAAAAATGTGCCACGAATATGCAGACCTGATGTTTAAAGTGTTCCTTTATGTTTTTTAAATGCTGTCTATTTAACAATATATAAAATGGATAATAACGGGTCTAAATTTCCTTCTTTATAACTTTTCCTGTATAGCTTGTCATGTTTATTTTGGGAACTTCTAGTTTGTCCCTAGTGGTCCAAAGGACTGAACTTTTCCAGATTATCCATAGTAATTCTGCTTTGGTAACAATCCCAGTTTAAAAAAATCCCCTGACCTGTTTTCTGACAAACAAAAACAAGACATCCTCAAATAAAGGAAAACTTAACAGTAACTTTACCAGTGTTTTGTTA
>VURO01004518.1:31103-42021 GCA_015108175.1 Pelvicachromis taeniatus | reverse complement strand
TAACTTATTCATCTTTTACCCATCCATCTATAGTCCTTCTATCCTGTATCAGGGGCCAGCAAGGGAGGTCTCACTGCTTGGCGTAGCTGTCTGCCTGTCCAAGCAGTGTGCCTAATATGTCTGCAATACATGCAGAGTAAAATGGAGTAAAAAACACTGCTCTAATCTCACACACACACACACACACACACACACACACACACACACACACGCACACACGCACACACGCACACACGCACACACACACACACAACTTTACTTTCATATGTGGACTTGTGCACTCAAGGGCACATGCCTTGTTTTCCCATTCACTATGCATAAGAAGAGCAAGGCTTGCAGCATGTTTCACTTACTGCTGAACTTGGAAGTACGAGGAAAAATAAGCATAAAACAGCTGAAGTTTATTAAGCGAACCTAACAAAAACGGATGTATATGTGTGTGAGTGCATTCTAGTGATATCAATTAGAGCATAATGTAATATCCTATACTTACCCAATTTCCCAGAGGATCATTAAAGTTTTATTAAAGTTAATTGGCAATAACTGTTTATGTATGTTTCAGGTGTAATTAAAGCAAAACAACAGTGTCACAGCTCCCAAATGAGCCCCTTTTGCAACCTCAGTTAGCACACTTGAAAACTCTATAGTACAACAAATACCAGTTAAAGCTGTACCAAAAGCCATGCCTACCTCTATCTGGTGTTCTGTGTTTTAAGACTCAACATGAAGATAAACTGAGGTGGCGGGTAGATGGACAGAAAAGCAAGACAGAACAGCAAGGTGGATCCACAGACCTGGTGAAAAGAACAGAAAAACAAGACTAAGGTTAGAGTTCAAATGTTTATAGCGATATCCCCAAAGTTGACATTAGTGACAATATAAAGTCTTTATGAAACATCTAGTTCATAGAATTGTAGCTGAGTAAGTTACTGAGAAGTGTGAATGAATAACTGCTAATTATAATCTGCAATTACTACGTGATTACACTTTAGGATGCCAGTGGGGAAAATTGACAAATACAATGGCGTTTGGCCATCAGTTGTTGGTTTCATTGGGGTAATTTTTGGCATGAATTTTGTTGCTCTATTTTGGCTAATTTAGTAGCCGCAGACAGTGACACTGAACTGTGTCTGAGCTAAAGGGCTATTTAGGAGCCAGTAAGGGAATGTGCTGAATGCAAAGCTTTGTGAACATCAGCAATCGCTCACTCTAACACATCCCTAAATCCAGAGTAAAACTGAACATAAATATGTTTTCCACATATCATAGTAATCCATCAAATTGTTTTTCACAGGCTTTATATGTAAGATTTTAAACACTGGTACAACATCAAAAACATATTTGGAATTTCAAGTGTATGCATGAGTGAATCAACAGCGCCGTTTTTTATCTCAGTGTTTAGAGTCTCTGCTGCCGTCTTTTAAGAGATCATCTCTTCTCTGTTTCACATTTTGTGTCTTCTCTGCTTCACACCATGAGTCTAACTGAGAAATGGGTGCTATTTTACATTTAATTTACCTGTATTTACCTATATAAGAATATTTTCAAAAGGCTCATACTGATGTCACATTAGCTCAGTAATGGAGAAATAAGCAGGACAAAGAAGAAATCCAGTTTTGAACTTTTCAGTTCTCTGAGTGGTTGTAAATTAAATGTAAAGTGATGGGGTAGATATCAGCAGTGTATCTGTTTGGTCTGTAGTCCAGTGATTCTGAATGTTGTATAAAGCACCTTTAAGAAATGTCATATCAATACTACAAATGTCATTCTCAAGTAGTAGTACAGGAAAGTGGTGTGGATGATCCAAGTCAGTAGGGTTAAACCTTAAAGGATCACGAATGGGAAACTATTAAATACCTAAATAATTGATCTAGTGTCTAGACTGACACGGTCTATGAACTGCTCAGCTAAAAAGTAGAAAACTAATTTCCTAATTATTTTCTAAAGCCAAGATAATCCATTTACTACTATAGAAAATATCAATTACCTTTTGTATGTGTCAGTTTTTAGGATAAATGAGAAAAACCATGGTGAGAAGCTTAACTGTCTAAACCTACCATCATCTAATGCAGGCATGTGAAATGTAAAACCTCCCACAGCTTTACTTTGACTACTCTGTAAACCTATTATATACTTTAACAAGCATCTTCAGTCACACTGTGTTTCAGCCATTGACAGTTAAATATACAGTAAATTATTTTCTTTTATGTCATAAGAAAGAGGAATTCCTTCATTGGTACCCTATATTTTTTCCACTTATCTCAAAGTTAATCTATACCAAAAGCTTTCTAAAACACGACATGAAAATACCAATTACGTCCGTGGCAAACACACGCCTAGAAGTCAGGACGTGATGTGAATTTTCAATGCTTTAACTAAAAATACTTTTGGCGTCATAATATGTGGGCAGCAATGTAGAAATTATGTCACTTTTTAACAATTCGTCCAACATTGATCAAAGTATTATCAAATTGAAAATGACAGTGCATACTTTTGTGTTTTGGTAGAGTACACAAACACACAGATGCACACATCAAACAGGACGTAGACATTTTGGCAGTCAGTTCCCAAGCCAGCTGAGCTAACAAGCTGCAGGTTATTAGAAAATCATTACTCACATCACAGGCCCAAAGGCGTCTCATCACTAAGACATGGAACAGCAATGTGACGCGACGGTGGGACAGCTGATCATTTTGTAGACACTCAACCTGACTCTCTTCAGATGGAAGGATGCACACCAAAAAGCCTCCAATGGAAATAATGAAGATAATACCACACTACGATTTTTCTTGCAGATTTGAAAACTCATGTCAAAGAGCAACGACAGCATAGAAGATATGGTTTTTTTTCTGTACACACAACATGACTAAAATGCCAGTGTTGTAGTCTACCTGACTGCACACAAGCACACACACCAAAGGCTGTTTGACAATTAAAATATTAATTATCTAATTTCATGAGAACCCCCACCAACACACACACACCCACATTTTTGTTTAGCTATCTCAGTGAGGACATCTAAATAACATAATTCTTTCCCTAGCTGTTTACCCTAGCCCTAACCATCAAAAATGAATGCATAGCCCTAACCTTTACCCTCAACCTAACCATAACATAATTGTAACCCTGACATTAAAACCACATTTTGAGCCTAAAAAATGTCCTTTAAATTCATGTGGACAGGTATGTGTGTCCTCACAAGTGACTGTTGGGCCCCACAAGTATAGTAGAATGCCAATTTCTGGTCCTCACAAAGACGTCTAAAGAGGAACACACACACACACACACAGCTTTTGGATTGCCTCCTTTTATTTAGGTGGCCTTTTAAGCTAAACACGTTTTTTCTTTTGTTTTTCTTTGCTTTCTTTTTTAAAAACTCTATTCTACTATCAAAACAATCAAAACAATAATACATAAAACCTACTTTGCATTATGATATCCCGTACATCTACTCAATTAAATGAGTTAGAGAAAATTATAGCAAAATTTAGCTGAGCAGCTTTTCAAAAACACTGTAATTCATTTTAAGTTTTAATTGCCAAAAAAAAGAAAAAAGTCATACCAGAAAATGTGTAATTCTGATGAGTCTTAGGGGAGGTAAAAATAATCTGCAGTCCCAAAGCAATAATTTCCCAATGTGTATTTATAATTAGTAATGTGGAATTACTTAATTCATCTTATCAATTTAATTATTAGTAGAACCCACTGAATTACAGAATTCTGCTATTCAGTTGTTTAATTTGCTCCTCTTTTTATTTCGATGAGGTGTAGCTCTTACTTCCTTGCACACAGCACTCACTGCAGTTCCCAACAACTAATGAAGGGCTCAGGGATTCTTGAATCCAGATTTCCCAGAATCCTGTCAAACAATCATTCATCCCTTAATTTTTCCCATACCGTTGTGGTTGCTTTTCAAATAAACAGGAACATGTTGGCTGGATCTATTGACTTTCACTTCATCCCGTCATTTAGATTCTCTGACCTTTCAAAGGGCAGTGTTTATTTTGCTCATCATAACTCAACAGCATGTGCAATTGTGCTCATGTACAAATGCCTAGAATAAACAAAGAATGATGAAACAAATACAAGGAGAATAGAACAGAACACAATAAATGAAGGTCATAACACTAACTGAATGAATAAATTCAACTTGATCCTATAACTCTGTATAATATGTTCCTTCTTGAGTTGTCTTAAGTTCCAAAGATTTAGGGTAATTACTGTTATTAATTACTATACTTTTGAGTACAATATTATAAGGTTAAAAAATATCCGACTTAGAAACAGACAATATAGATAGCAGATCTGTTATTTGAAATGTAAGAGAGCCACATGGGTCATGTGATTCACTATAAGTCAATGTTAACATGGATACATTACATTTTAAATTACATTCTATATTACAAAAAGCTTGGTGCATTTCCACATTAGATTTGAAAATATACTCCTCCCTTTGTTTATTAGAAATTGTTTATTATCCTTACACTACAATTATTTGCAAAACAAAGCAGTTTTTAAGATAAACCTATTTCAAACTAACCATTAAAAACCTTCAGTCCTCACACTTTGCACCCGCCTTATTGTTTTATCTGTATAATGCTTGGCTGTTTTGTATGATCTTGAGAGCCATTGATATTCTGCTTAGTTTTCCCTCTATATTTAGCATCTGCGCTCTGCACTAGCTACATTAGATGGTGGTAAAATGACCTGTCAGTGAGTTGGAGTGCATATATATGCGTGTGGTTTTGGGTGTGTAGAATCATGAATGAGATAGGGAAGAAGCAAAGTGTGTGTACAAAGTAGAAAGGAAAAAAAAATAGTATCTGTGAGGTGTGCCTGTATGTGTGATGGCTTGTGTTGGATCGTTCTGTTACTCACACACAGGTAGTCTGGAACAGCTCTCCATCAAAAGGGTTAGAGCCTCAGAGTCCTAATACTCTAATAGAAAATGGAAACCATTTTAACGGAGACACGCATAGCTCTAACTGCCTACATCCGGTTTCCATACCTCCAATGACCCAACTCATCTGAACAGCCCTGTAAATTAAGTTCAGTCACCAGCCACACCCATTAACAGCAGCTCTCCCTGATTGAGCCTTGCACTTGGTAAAATGCCTATTGTTGTACTGGCCAGGATAACAGGCCTCAGGGATCTGTTAATTCTGTGGCCTAGAACAACCTATTAGAATCATTAAAGCAATAATACACATATACAAGCTTTAATGTTTACTGTTAAAGACTAAAAACTAGAATATCTACATTTTAGATGTTAATTGCAGTTTGGATATTTTATTAAGCTATTTTGGCAGATGCAAAGTAAACTGGTCAATTATATATAATGAATCACAGAGTCCAACTACAAAAAAATGACATATTTATTCTTAAGCTACCTCTAAGTTGGAGCCAAATGATACCACCAATATACTTCATTAAAGTTCACAAAAAGATATAACACTCATATACAAGATTCAGTATTTTCTCTGTATATTTTATTTACTCAAAAGAGAAAGTCCGCTTCCTTAAAGTTCAGAGTCGGCAAAGTGAGCAGAGTGGAAACGGTAGTAATAGTCTGCTGAATAGTTTAGGCAATGGTTAATCCTCCCGCGTTCCATGCAGATGTAACGAGACAGGAAACGACTAATGACATAATTCTTCCAACACATATATATATTTTTTCTCCGCATATATATATATATATATATATATATATATATATATATATATATATACCGTTTTACATTTTACTGAACTCTGTGTTACTTTATCCATAAAAAAATGGGTTTTATATTTCTATTGCCACTTTTTCAGTGAAGGTGAGCTGGTGGACATCAAATCTTTTGATGTAAACGTTTTGAATTTCCACAATTTTTATGACTCGCGGGTGAATTGGGTTGATTAGCTGGGGTGGTGTTAGTATTAGTAGTTGAAACTGGTCTAACTGGTATGCATCTAAAGTACCTTAATTATGGACCTGCATGGAATTCATTAATACATTAATATGTCTTTTTGTGAAAGGTTTCCAAGACCAAAAAATGCACTAAAACATATTCAGTATTCAGTACAGAGGAGGTGAGCATTACTCAACTTAAAATAGGACCTTAACAGACCTTGAACCTAGAATAAAAGACATTTTGTTCTTTCTATCAATGGATTGTCCTGCTTTCATCTCATTTTCTTTGCTCTACTCTCTTAACATTTCTCATGAAACACATCCATCTCTTCTTAACCCCTCATTGTGTAAATGCACTCTTCTTTCGCTCATCCATTTCAGCCTGTTTTTTAAACCACCACTTCCACTCCCCCACTGCTTTCCTCCCTTCTTCAGATGTGGTATAATTATCTGGTCATCATTATCAGAATCATTCTGTTTCCTCATTATAAACCCATCTGCTCTGCTTTCCAGTCCAACCAACACAACATAAACACGCAGCCATACAGATACTGATTCACGGGCATACTCTTATCTGTTTTTCTGTCTCTCGCTCACTCTCACTCTCTGTCCCATTACAGTCTCATCTGCTAAGCCACATTAGTGACTGCACATCAGAGTAACTGGTCCGAGGTAATTATGTTGAGATAGAGGTAAAGATGTTGGACTAATTTACTGAGATCCATCGAGGAATGAAAAACTGTTGAGTAACCTCTCTCTCTGGTTATGATGAAACCAAGCCAAAAACACTTCCTCTACTTCCTCCAAACCCAATCATTTCTCTATAATGTGCTTAGAGGCATGTAAGTTATATGTTTTATTTAAACATGTTTTGAAATTAGAAATTAGTAGACCATTATTTGTTATTTTAAATCTTTAAATAATAAATTACAATAAGTAATTTATTGTAATTTACTTATCCCACCACCCTTTGCTGGTGGGATAAAGTATTATACAGACTAGCTATTACAGGCCAGTGTCTAGGAAAGAAAGTGTCTGGGTCTTTGGGTTCAATTTTGTATTGTTAGGGGAAATACATGTTTCTAATCTACTTGTCAGGGTGTGTAAGGCTGTAAATAAGAAAATGTTATTATTTACTGCAGTTCTAATGAAGGATAATGATAAAATAGCAAGAAAGGAAGGATAAACGTATATAATTGCAGACAGTTCTTGTACTGAATGACAAACACAAAACAAAATGCAGAGGAGATGAAGAGAAACTGCTCCCATGGCTTATGCTAATCATAAAATTGCATTTAATTCAATCAAATTACAGACGTTCTTTTTATCTCAAGAGATCACTGTCAATATTCAAAATGCCCTCATTACACCTACTTTAATGTTTATCAAGACTAAATTTGATTGGAAATATTCATCTCAAACATGAGAAAGTATACATTTTGATAAGGTACCACGTGTTTGTTTCTTGAAGTAAGCATGTACAGAAATCATCACTTGTGTTTAAGGACCAAATTCTAAAATCTCATTTATTTATCTTGCAATGCAGGATGCATCATGTGACTTCTGTTGCAAAATCAGGAAAGATTGTGGTAAACTAAAATTATAAAAAGCATGTATTACACTGGATATGAATGAATGAATAAAATAGACTGGTACAAAAATATGACATGTGGAATTCACCTACAATACTGGAAATTAATGCCACTGTGATGGCCTTTAAAAGCTCTAATTCATACTTGAGCTCAAAAATGTCACGTAAAGTTAAACATGTCAATACTTTGTTTATATGTTGTTGATTATGACTCATAGCTCATAAAAATCCAAAATCCAGTACCTCAAATTATTAGTAAGATAGACCAAAAAAGAAAAACAAAATAAAAATATTTACACAAATGTAAATTTCTGACAAATGTCCAGCTTCTGAAAAAATATTTTTATTTATATGTTCAGGATTCTTCACCTTACTGTATCAATGCAGAATGACATTCATGACATGATGATCAACTTATGAAACTGCAAATGTGCTGCTTGTAGCTCAGGAGGCAGAACAGGTCATCTACTAATTGCAAGGTTGGTGGTTTGATTCCTGGCTGCTCCAGTCTGTGTGCCAACTATCTCTGGGAACGATGCTGAAACACGAGTAGTGAATTTCAGATAGACAACACTTTTTGTACACAGATGTACAAAAATGTGTTTGTATGAATGAGACATGTTGTATAAAGCGCTTTGAATTCTCAAGTAGAAACCATTTATTTTGAAGCCCCAGTTATAGCAGTCTTCAACTTGTCTGTATTGTTGTTGTTGGTAATAGTTTTGGCACTGTGGGGAGGTGCTAAATGCTACTGAAAAAAGGAAATCTCCATAAAGCTCATCAGCACATGGAAATATGAAGCTCTGGTAGGTGGTTGTGTTGACTCTGGATTTAATGGATCATGCTTCCCTCAACCCCAGCCGGTCTTGGCAGATGGCTGTCCCTCCCTGAGCTTGATTGGGATTTTTTTCTACTATCTACAAGTGCTTTCTCAAAGGGGGTCATCTGATTGTTGGGGATTTCTCTGTTATTGTAGGGACCCTGAGGTGTAGCGCCCTGAGGTGATGGTTGTTGAGATTTGTCACTGTACAAATAAAATTGAATTAAATTGAGCTAAATTGCTTCTTTCCTGGATAAATCTGTGCGTGGTGGCTCTTGTTGCAGTGACACCAGTGAAGCTCTACAAATCAACTTTTCTTGACAATCCTTTCTAGGCTGAGCCATTTCGATTGCTTGTTTACCTTTTCTACCACACTTTTCTCTTCCAGTAAACTTAGTAAATTATTTCACATTAATACAATGCTCTGTGAAAGGGCAATCATTTCACTGACTGTCTGCGGATGCTCCTTTTGGAGAGTGTTGGGGACTGTATATATTATATTCTATATTCTAGTAAGGTAAAATTCTGATTACAAAAAGTAATAATAACATAATTTTCAATTTTTTGAAATGCAGCAGTATAAAAGTTGCCTCTGGCGCTTTTAGATACACTTGACACTTAAATTAAGATCATAAATACAGCTTTAGCAGTAAAGGAAAAACCAAAAAAAAACCACACCTAAAACCTAATTTTCATAATAAGGATTTCAATGATAATTAAAACAGCAAAAAATACAAAACTCTGTAAAAATACAATACAGGTGTTTCTGTACGCATCTTAACTGCAACACTGCAACAAGGAAAACAAATCTGATTGGTTCCTTATCTATTAGTAATAGACCAAACATAGTGGCAGTATCATTAGATATAAGTTTCTTTAGCGGTGTCAGAACCATTTTCAGTTGTGTTTTATAAACTGCTAATGATGGCCCATATATGCATAAAAACATATCATCAAACAAGACGTCCTCATTCTTTCAGACACACACACACATACACACACACAAAGACAAGGAAACTGTGCCCCAGCTGTGCAGAGGATTAAAGATTAGAAGAGAGGAAGGGATGGATCTATCTAAACACAGCAACCTATAATATAACCACAAAGATACATCTCCAAACATTTATCTTGCAAAGCGATAGGTTTACAATGTGCATTATGTCTGTTCAAATTTGTGTCTGCCTTACAGTGTAAAACATACAATAACCCTTCTACATTTTGGAAAACATTTGCAAGCTCAGTGTATGAGTATGAGCATGACAATGTCACTTTGGCTTTGCTGTTACAGCAATCTCCAAACAGTTCATTAAAGATGTCGTATTAGTAATCCCATTTTCTTTGTGTGATGTTGTTTAAATAGAGTAAAGCAGCAAGATTAGGCAGTAGGACTGTGTTTGATGCATGCATTTCCTCTATTCCTCAATATAGGAAAACCGTATTCTTTAAACTTCTGAGGTCTAAGTCGTCATATGTGCTAACCCTAACCCTAATCCTAATCCACTTTGGGAGAGCAGATCCAACCACTGCTAGCAAATGTTGCGTTCCAATATCAAATAAAAAAGAAAAACTGAATCCCAAAAATATTTTGAGACAATCTAAAACTTAACACTAAATTTGATTCTGAATATTTTTGCTTTTCAATGAACTATTCAACAAAAAAATCATTAGCATGTATACCATCTAAAACACTTCTATGTTATTTACTGTAAAATGTGTCCACAGCATACACAACAGGAGCATGATTATTTTGTGGCTTTAATCTATTTTCACGGTGCAGGACTAGAACTACTGACCATGCATCAAACTGTCAAAAAGGATTAAAAACTGGTAGATAGTTTCAAGTCTGCATTTTCGACACATCTTGCTGGTAGATCATATCTGAATTAAATGCACCGGTGCACTGCTGACTCCAGAGCAGTGTGCAAATGGCTTGAACCACCCCTCATTTCTTTGTATTTTGCTTCCAAGAAGCAAGACTTTCTGGTGATTTCTAAAGTGATCTTGAGCTATAGTTCCCCAGGCTTTCTGCAGTTTTTCTTTGGACTTGCTAATGCCAAAGAAAAAGGGAAAAAAATCCAGCCAAATCCTGACACAGGACCTGCGATGCACTTGTACTCACAGTTCATCTATCAAGTGTTCATCAAATCCTCATCAGAAATGGTCAATGGATGTTAAGAAGGCATTCGTAACAAAGGGAAACAGACAGAAAAGGCTGAGGTATGCCAAATAATACATGAGCTGGATTGAAAATCGTTTCACCTGGGTGGGTGATGATGAATCAGAATCTACTACATCAACCTTGACTCTTCTTTTCTCCAACTTTATGGAAATGCAATCCAAAATCACAGCTGAACCTGTTGCCTCAGCGCATGGAGCCATTTTTATTTTATTACATCATACATAAGTGCTTGCAAGTCCACAACACAAATGCAAAGCAAGTTACCAAAAATAAAAAGTCCACCTTTTGAAGTACTTAAGTCTCATGCTGTTATACTTTACACCAGCTTTTGAAGTTTGCCAGAAATGCTTTGTGGTTGCCAGTCCACAACCTCGACCAATTCAAAGGTAGTTTGTAGGCTATGCCCATTGAGGTACATTTCTCTAGCGTACATAATGA